>JAQZBX010045389.1:0-21065 GCA_029593785.1 Cabassous unicinctus | reverse complement strand
CTTAAATTCATCTTCAAAACACTGGTTTCCCTTAACTGGCTGTGAATGCAGCAGTTAATTCAAATTTGAAAGTTAAGTAAGATAATTGTTTGTCTGCTATGCGATTGCTTTCAATAAATATCAATGTAGAAACACTGCTTTTACCTAATACTATGCCAAAACATTGGTTTCTTCAGTTTTCAAATCTTAGTAATATACTCATTACATTGGCAAGTGTGGACTTGTTTCACTTACAAAGAATGTCAAAACACTGTTTTTACTATGCCAAAGCTGCCGGTTCTTCACTTTGGAAACCCAACTAAGATTCTTGTTTCCTACAAGGCTATACATGTGTTTTCAACTACAATTAACTTGAAAACACTGCTTTTCCTAAACGTTGGCTGAATGCATTGAGTTCTTTGCTTTAGAAAATGAAAAAAGAAACTTGTTTCATTGGATGATTTGCATGTATTTTCATTTACAATCAACCTCAGGACACTTGTTTTACCTAACTCTCTGTGAATGCAGTAGTTACTTCAAGTTTTAAAGTTAAGTAACTCTCTTGTTTGTTTGGCTCCTAATTCCATTCCTTTCACTCACCTGTTAACTCACAGCTTTTACCTAAGGCTAAGCCAAAACAGTGGTTTCTTTACTTTACAAAGCTAAATAAGATTTAAGTTTTATTTGATGCTATGCCTGTGTTTTCATTTAAATTCATGTTCAAAACACTGGTTTTACCAAACAGGCTATGAATGCAGCAGTTAATTCTATTTTGAAAGTTAAGCAAGATACTTATTTGATTGGCTGCTGTATGCTTGCTTTCACTGCTTATCAATGTGAAAATATTGCTTTTACCTAATGGTATGCCAAAACACTGGGTTTCAGTTTTCAAAACTGAGCAATATTCTCCTTACATCGGCAGGTATTCACCTGTTATAACTTACCATGAAAGAGCAACCAATGCTTTTACTCTGCCAAAGCTGCCGGTTCCTCACTTTGGAAATCTAATTAAGATTATTGTTTCTTACAAGGCTATACATTTGTTTTGTTTAACAATCAATTTGAAAGCACTGCTTTTCCCAAACGTTAGCTGAATGCATTGATTCTTTGCTTAAGTAAACCAAAAAAGAAAGTAGTTTCATAGGCTGATTTGCATGTGTATCCATTTAAAATCAACTTCAAGACACTGATTTCGCCTCACTCTCTGTGAATGCAGTAGTTACTTCAAGTTTGAAAGATAAGTAAGATTCTTGTTTGTTTCGCTGCTATGTCCTTGGTTTCACACTCATGTAAACCCACAGCTTTTACCTAAGGCTAAGCCAAAGCAGTGGTTACTTCACTTTACAAAACTAAATATGTTTTGTGTTTTCTTTGAAGCTTTGCCTGTGTTTTCTTCTAAATTCATGTTCAAAACACTGATTTCACCTAACAGGCTGTGAATGCAGCACTTAATTCAACTTTGATATTTAAGTAAGATACTTATTTGATTGGCTGCTGTACACTTGCTTTCACTTATTATCAATGTAAAAACACTGCTTTTACCTAATATTATGCCAAAACACTGGTTTCTTCAGTTATCAAATCTAAGCAATATACTCATTACTTTGGGAGCTATGCGCTTGTTTTCACTTACATTGAATGTCAAAACACTTTTTTTACTTTGCCAAAACTGCCGGTTCCTCACTTTGGAAATTTAAGTAAGATTCTTATTTCTTACAATGCTATATATGAGTTTTCAATTGCAATCAACTTGAAAACGCCGCTTTTCCCAAACATTGGTGAATGTATTGCGTTCTTTGCTTTAGTAAACAAAAAAAGAAACTTGCTTCATAGGCTGAATTGCAAGTGTATCCAAATAAAATCAACATCAAGACACTGCTTTCACCTAACTCTCTGTGAATGCAGTAGTTACTTCAAGTTTGAAAGGTAATTAAGATTCTTGTTTGTTCGACTGCTATGCTCTGGCTTTCACTCGCATGTCTACACACAGATTGTACCTAAAGCTAAGCAAATGCAGTGGTTTATTCACTTTAGAATCCTAAATAATATTTGTGTTTTATTTGTTGCTATGCCTGTGTTTCAACTAAATTCTTCTTCAAAACACTGGTTTCCTGTAACAGGCTCTGAATGCAGCCATTAATTCAGCTTTGAAACTTAAGTAAGATACTTATTTGTTTGCCTGTTGTGCGCTTGCTTTCACTCTTTATCAATGTAAAAACACTGCTTTTACCTTATGCTATGTCAAAACACTGCTTTCTTGGTTTTCAAAGTAAGAAATATACTCCTTACATCGGCAGCAATTCACTTGTTATCACTTACAACGAATGACCAACCACTGCCTTTTCTCTGCCAAAGCTGCCTGTTCCTCACTTTTGAGACCTAAGTAAGATTCTTGTTTCTTACACTCCTAAGCATGTGTTTTCAATTACAATCAACTTGAAAAAACTGCTTTTCCCTAACTTTGGCTGAATGCATTGAGTTCTTTGCTTCAGAAAACCAAAACAGAAACTTTATTCATTTGGTGATATGCAGGTGTATTCATTTACTGTCAACTTCAAGACACTGGTTTCACCTAACTCTCTGTGAATGCAGGTGTTTCTTCAAGTTTGAAAGGTAAGTAAGATTCTTGTTTTTTTGGCTGTTATGCCTCTGCTTTCACTCAGATATCAACACACAGCATTTACCTAAGTATTAGCCAATGCAGTGTTTCCTTCATTTAACAAAACTAAATAAGATATGTGTTTTATTTTATGCTATGACTGTGTTTTCATTTAAATTAATGTTCAAAACACGAATTTCAAGCAACAGGCTGTGAATGCAGCAGTTAATTAATTTTGTATGTTATGTAAGGTACTTGTTTTTTTGGCTGCTATGCGCTTGCTTTCACTCATTATCATTGTAAAAACACTGCTTTTACCTAATACTATGCCAAAAAACAGGTAAGAAAGATTCCTGTTTGATTGGATGCTATGCCCTTTCTTTCACTCACATGTAAACACACAGTGTTTACCTAAGGCTTAGCGAATGCAGCACTTTCTTCACTTTACAAACCTAAATAAGATTTGTGTTTTATTTGATGCTATGCCTGTCTTTTCATTTAAATTCATGTTCAAAATAGTGGATTCACCGAAATCTCTGTGAATGCAGTAGTCACTTCAAGTTTGAAAAGTAAGTAAGATTCTTGTTTGTTTGGCATCTTTGTCCTTGCATTCAGTCACATGTCAACACACAGATTTTACCTAAGGCTTCGCCTATGCAGATGTTTCTTCACTTTACCTTCCTAAATAAGATTTGTCTTTTATTGGCTGTTATGCCTGTGTTTTCACTTAAATTCATCTTCAAAACACGGGTTTCCCGTAACAGGCTGTGAATGCAGCAATTAATTGAACTTTGAAAGTTAAGTAATATACCTGTTTGTTTGGCTGCTATGTGCTTGCTTTCACTCATCAAAGAACAACACAGTTTTTACCTAATAATATGTCAAAACACTGGATTCTTCAGTTTTCAAAACTAAGCAATATACTCCTTACATTGGAAGCTATGCTGTTGTTTTCATTTACAATGAATGTCAAAACACTGCTTTTACTTTGCCTAAGCTGCCGGTTCCTCACTTTGGAAACCTAAGAAAGAATCTTGTTTCCTACACTGCTAAGCATGTGTTTTCAATAACAATCAATTTGAAAATCCTGCTTTTCCTAAACGCTGTTTGAATGCAGTGAGTTCCATGTTTCAGAAAACCAAAAAGGAAACTTATTTCTTTGGCTGATTTACATATGTATTCACTTGAAATGAATTTCAAGTCACTGGTTTGACCTAACTCTCTGTGAATGCAGTAGATACTTCAAGTTTGAAAGGTAAGTAATATTCCTTTTTGTTTGGCTGCTAAGTCCTTGCTTTCATTCACAAATTACCACACTGATTTAACTAATGATAAGCGAATGCAGTGCTTTCTTCACATTAAAATCCTAAATAAGATTTGTCTATTTTTTGCTGCTATGCCTGTGTTTTCACTTAAATTCATATTCAAAACAATGGTTTCCTGTAACAGCCTGTGAATGCAGTAGTTAATTCATCTATGAAAGTTAAGTAAGATACTTATTAAGTTCGGTGCTGTGTGCATTCTTTCCCTAATTATTAATGTAAAAACACTGCTTTTATTTAATGCTATGCCAAAACACTGGTTTCTTCAATTTGAAAAACTAAGAAATATACTTCTTATATTGGCAGCTATTCACTTGTAATCACTTTCAAAGAATGACCAACCACTGCTTTTACTCTGCCAAAGCTGCTGGTTCCTCAATTTGAAGCCTAAGTAAGATTCTTGTTTCTGACAATGCAAATCATATGTTTTCAATTACAATCACCTTGGAACCACTGCGTTTCCTGAACACTGGTTGAATGCAGGGAGTTCTTTGCTTCAGAAAACAAAAAAGGAAACTTGTTTCATTGGCTGATTTACAAGTATATTCACTTAAAATCAATTTCAAGGCACTGCTTTCACCTAAATCACTGTGAAGACTGTAGTTACTACAAGTTTGAAGGATATGTAACAGATTTGTTTGTTTGGCTCCTAAAGCCCTTGCTTTCACTCACCTGTCAACTCACGGCTTTTACCTAAGCTAAGCCAATGCAGTGGGTTCTTCACTTTACAAAACTAAATAAAAATTGTCTTTTGTTTGCGTCTATGCCTTTGTTGTCACTTAAATTCATCTTCCAAACGCTGATTTCCCCTCACAAGCTATGAATACAGCAGTTTATTCAACTTTGAAGTTACGTAAGATACTTGTTTGTTTGGTTTATATGTGCTCGCTTTCACTCCCTACCAATGTAGAAACACTGCTTTTACCTAATACTATCCCAAAACACTGGTTTCTTCAGTTTTCAAAACTAAGCAATATACTCATTATGTTGGCAGCTACGCACTTGTTTTCACTTACAATGAATGTCAAAACATTGCTTTTACGATGCCAAAGCTGATGGTTCCTCACTTTCAAAATCTAAGTAAGATTCTTGATTCTTACAGTGCTATACATGTGCTTCCAACTACAATCAACTTGAAAACACTCCTTTTCCCTAAAGTTGGCTGAATGCATTGAGTTCCTTGTTTTAGAAAACCAAAAAAAAACTTGTTTCATTGGCTGATCTGCATGTGTATTCATTTACAAACAATTTCAAAACACTGGTTTCACCTATCTCTCTGTGAATGCAGTAGTTACATCAAGTTTGAAGGGTATGTAAGATTCTTGTTTGTTTGACTGCTTTGCCCTTCCTTTCACTCTCATGTCAACACACAGTTTTTGCCTAAGGCTAAGCCAATGCAGTGGTTTCTTCACTTTACAAATCTAAATAAATTTTGTCTTTTATTTGCTGCTGTGCCTGTGTTTTCATTTAAATTCATGTTCAAAACAATGGTTTCACCTAACAGACTGTGAATGCAGCAGCAAATTCAACTTTGAAAGTTAAGAAAGATATTTATTTTTTTGGATGCACTGTGCTTGCTTTCACTCATAATCAGTGTAAAAACACGGCTTTTACCTAATTCTATGCCAAAACACAAGTTTCTTCCGTTTTCAAAACTAAGCAATATACCCCTTACATTAGCAGCGATGCACTGGTTATCACTTACTACGAGTGACCTACCTCTGCTTTTACTCTGTCAAAGCTGCCTGTTCCTCACTATTGAAACCTAAGTAAGATTCTTGTTTCTTACAGTGCTAAGCATATGTTTTCAATTACAATCAACTTGAAAACACTGCTTTTCCTGAACGCTGGTTGAATGCATGGAGTGCTTTGCTTCAGAAATCTAAAAAGGAAACTTGTTTCATTGGCTGATTCGCTTGTGTATTCACTTAAAATAAATTTCAAGGCTCTGGTTTAACATAACTCTCTGTGAATGTAGTAGTTAATTCAGATTTGAAAGGTAAGTAAGATTGTTGATTCTTTGGCTGCTATGCCCTTGCTTTCACTCACATGTTAACACACGGATTTTACATAAAGCTAAGCCAATGCAGTGTTTCTTCAACATAAAATCCTGAAACAGATCTGTCTTTCATTTGCTGCTGTACCTGTTTTTTCACTTAAATTCATCTTCAAAACACTGGTTTCCCTTAACTGGCTGTGAATGCAGCAGTTAATTTAACTTTAAAATTTAAGTAAGATAATTGTTTGTCTGCTATGAGATTGCTTTCACTAATTATCAATGTAAAAACACTGCTTTTACCTAATACTATGCCAAAACACTTGTTTCTTCAGTTTTCAAATCTTAGTAATATACTCATTATATTGGCAAGTATGCACTTGTTTCCCTTACAAAGAATGTCAAAACACTGTTTTTACTATGCCAAAGCTGTCGGTTCTTCATTTTGGAAATCTAAGTAAGATTCTTGTTTCTTACAATGCTATACATGTGTTTTCAACTACAATCAACTTGAAAACACTGCTTTTCCCTAACGTTGGCTGAATGCATTGAGTTTTTTGCTTTAGAAAATGAAAAAAGAAACTTGTTTCACTGGATGATTTGCATGTGTTTTCATTTACAATCAACTTCAAGACACTAGTTTTATCTAACTCTCTGTGAATGCAGTAGTTACTTCAAGTTTTAAAGTTAAATAACAGTCTTGTTTGTTTTGCTACTAATGCCCTTGCTTTCACTCACCTGTCAACTCATGGCTTTTACCTAAGGCTAAACCAATGCAAGGGTTTCTTCACTTTACAAAACTAAATAAGAATTGTCTATTATTTGCGGCTATGCCTTTGTTTTCACTTAAATTCATCTTCGAAATGCTGATTTCTCCTCAGAATCTGTGACTACAATAGTTTTTTCAACTTTGAATTTATGTAAGATACTTGTTTGTTTGGCTGCTATGTGCTTGCTTTCACTCCTTACCAATGTAGAAACACTGCTTTTACCTAATACTATTCCAAAACACTGGTTTCTTCAGTTTTCAAAACTAAGCAATATATTCATTTCATTGGCAGCTACACACTTCTTTTCACTTACAATGAATGTCAAAACATTGCTTTTACTATGCCAAAGCTTCTGGTTCCTCACTTTCAAAATCTAAGTAAGATTCTTGTTTCTTACAGTGCTATACATGTGCTTCCAACTACAATCAACTTGAAAACACTCCTTTTCCCTAACCTTGGCTGAATGCATTGAGTTCTTTGCTTTAGAAAAAAAAAAACTTGTTTCATTAGCTTATATGCATGTGTATTAATTTACAAACAACTTCAAGACTCTGGTTTCACCTATCTCTCTGTGAATGCAGTAGTTACATCACGTTTGAAGGGTATGTAAGATTGTTGTTTGTTTGACTGATGTGCCCTCCTTTTACTCTCATGTCAACACACAGCTTTTGCCTAAGGCTTAGCCAATGCAGTGGTTTCTTCACTTTACAAGTTTAAATAAGTTTTGTCTTTTATTTGCTGCTATGCCTGTGTTTTCACTTAAATTCATCTTCAAAACACTGGTTTCCTGTAACAGACTGTGAATGCTGTAGTTAATTCAACTTTGAAAGTTAAGTAAGATACTTGTTTGTTTGGCTGCTATGTGCTTGCTTTCACTCATTATCAATGTGAAAACACTGCTTTTACCTAATACTATGTTGAAACACTGGTTTCTTCAGTTTTCAAAACTAAGCAATATACTCAGTATATTCACAGCTATGCACTTGTTTTCACTTACCATGAAGGGCAAAACACTGCTTTTCCTATGCCAAAACTGCCAGTTTATCAATTTGGAAATCAAAGTAAGATTCTTATTTCTTATAGTGCTATACATGTGTTTTCAATTACAATCTCCTTGAAAACACTGCTTTTCCCTATCATTTCCTGTATGTATTCAGATCTTTGCTTTAGAAATACAAATAAGAAATTTGTTTCCTTGGCTGATTTGCATATGTAATCATTTTAAAACAACTTCACGACACTGGTTTCAGCTGTCTGTTAATGCAGTAATTATTACAAGTTTGAAAAGTAAGTAAGATTCTTGTTTGTTTGGCTGCTATGCCCTTGCTTTCAAATATATGTCAACACGCAGTTTTGCCTCAGTCTAAGCCAATGCAATGGTTTCTTCACTTTACAAATCTAAGTAAGTTTTGTCTTTTATTTGCTGCTTTGCCTATGTTTTCACTTAAAGTCATCTTCATATCACTGGTTTCCCGTAACAGGCTGTGAATGCAGCTGTTAATGGAACTTTGGAATTTAAGTAAGATGCTTGTTTATTTGGCGGTTATCCACTGCTTTCAATCATTATCAATAAAAAAAAAACACTGCTTTTACCTAATACAATGCCAAAACATTGGTTTCTTCAGTTTTCAAAACGGAGCAATATACTCATTACATCCCGAGCTATGCACTTGTTTTCACAAACAATGAATGGCAAAACACTGCTTTTAGTATGCCAAAGCTACTGGTTCCTCACTTAGGAAATCTAAGTAAGATTGCTATTTATTACAATACTATACATGTGTTTTCAATTACCATCAACTTAAAAGCATTGCTTTTCCCAAAAGTTGGCTAAATACATTGAGGTCTTTCATTTGCAAATCCAAAAAAGAGACTTTTTTCATTGTCTGATTTGCTTGTGTATTCATTTACAAAAAACATCAAGACATTGGTTTCACCAAACTCTCAGTGAATGCAGTAGTTACATAAAGTTTGAAATGTATCTAAGATTCTTTTTTTTTGGCTGCGATGCACTTGCTTTCACTCACATTTCAACACACAGCTTTTGCTTAAGGCTAAGCCAATGCAGTGGTTACCTCACTTTGCAAAATTAAATGAGATTTCCTTTTACTTCATGCTATGCCTGCATTTTCACTTATATTCATCTTCAAAACACTGGTTTCCCGAAATAAGCTGTGAATGCAGCAGTTAATTCATTTTTGGAAGTTAAGTATGATACTTGTTTGTTTGGCTCCTATGCGCTTGATTTCACTAATTATCTATTGAAAAACAAGGATTCTACCTAATACTATACCAAATCATTGGTTTCTTCACTTTTCAAAACTAAGCAATAACTCATTACATTGGAAGCTATGTACCTGTTTTCACTTACAATGAATATCAAATTACTGCTTTTACTATGCCAAATCTGCCAGTTCCTCACTTTCAAAATCTAAGTAAGATTCTTGTTTCTTACAATGCTATACATTTGTTTTCAATTACAATCAACTTGATAACACTGCTTTTCCCTAAATTTGCCTGAATGCATTGAGTTCTTTGCTTTAAAAAACTAGAAAAGAAAATTGTTTCATTGGCTGATTTGCATGTGTATTCATTTACAAACAACATTAAGACACTGGTTTCACCTAACTTGCTGTGAATTCCGTAGATACTTCAAGTTTGAAACGTAAGTAAGATTCTTCTTTGTTTGGCTGCTATTCCCTTGCTTTCACTCACATTTCAACATACAGCTTTAGCCAAAGGATAATCCAATGCAGTAGTTTCTTCCCTTTACAAAACTAAATAATATTTGTATTTTATTTGCTACTATGCCTGTGTTTTCTCTTAAATTCATCTTCAAAACACTGTTTTCCCACAACAGGCTGTGAATTCAGCAGTTAATTCAACTTTGAAAGTTCAGTAAGACACTTGTTTGTTTGGCTGCTTTGCACTTGCTTTCATTCATTATCAATGTAAAAACACTACTTAACCTAATACTATGCCAAAACACTGGTTTCTTCAGTTTAAAAAACTAAGCTATATACTCATTACATTGGCAGCTATGCACTTGTATGCTCTTACAATGAATGTCAAAACACTGCTTTCACTATGCCAAATCTGCTGGTTCCTTACTTTTGAAATCTAACTAAGATTCCTGTTTCTTACATTGCTATACATGTGTTTTCAATTACAATCAACTTGTAAACACTGCTTTTCCCCAAGTTTGGCTGAATGCATTGAGTTTTTCGCGTTAGAAAACCAAAAAAAAAAAACTTGTTTCATTGGCTGATTTGCATGTGTATTCATTTACAAAAAACTTCAAGACACTGGTTTCACCTACCTCTCTGTGAATGCTGTAGTTACTTCAAGTTTGAAAGGTAAGTAAGATTCTTGTTTGTTGGTCGGCTGTGCCCTTGCTTTCACTCACATGTCAACACACAGCTTTCACCTAAAGCAAAGCCAATACAGTGATTTCTTCACTTTACAAAACTAAACAAGATATGTACTTTATTTCCTGTTATGCCTGTGTTTTCACTTAAATTCTTCTTCAAAACCCTGGTTTCCCCAAAAAGGGTGTAAATGCAGCAGTTAATTCAACTTTGAAACTAAAGTAAGATGCTTGTTTGTTTGGCTTCTAGGCACTTGCTTTCACTCACAATCAATGAAAAACACAGATTTTACATAATACTATGCCAATACACTGGTTTCTTCAGTTTTCAAAATTAAACAATATTCTCATTATATTGGCAGCTTTGCATTTATTTTCATTTACAGTGAATGACAAAACACTGCTTTTACTATGCCAAAGCTGCCGTTTCCTCACTTTATAAATCAAAGTAAGATTCTTTTTTCTTACACTGCTTTACAAGTGCTTTCAATTACAATCAATTTGAAAACACTGCTTTCCCTAACATTGGCTGAATGCATTGAGCTCTTTGCTTTTGAAAACCAAAAAAGAAACTTTTTTCATTGGCTGATTTGCATGTGTATTCATTTACAATCAATTTCAAGACACTGGTTTCACCAATCACTCTGTGAATGCAGTTGTTACTTCAAGTTTGAAAGGTAAATAATATTCTTGTTTGTTTTGCTACTATGCCTTTTCTTTCACTGCCATGTCAGTACACAGTATTTGCATAAGGCTAAGCCAATGCAGTGGTTTCTTCACTTTACAAAACTAAAAAGAGTTTTCTTTTATTTGCAGCTATGCTTGTGTTTTCACGTAAATTCATCTTCAAAACCCTGGTTTCCTGTAACAGGCTGTGAATGCAGCAGTTGATTCACCTTTGACAGTTAAGTAAGATACTTGTTGTTTGGCTGCTATGCACTTGCTTTCACTCATTATGAATGTAAAAACACTGCTTTTACCTAATACTATGCCAAAACACTGGTTTCTGCAGTTTTCAAAACTAAGCAATATACTGATTAAATTGGCAGCTATGCACTTGTTTTTACTTACAATGAATGGCAAAACACTTCTTATACAATGCAAAAGCTGCCTGTTCCCCACTTTGTAAATCTAAGTAATATTCTTGTTTCTTACAATGGTATACCTCTGTTTTCAATTACAATCAACTTGAAAACACTGCTTTTCCCTAACATTGGCTGAATGAATTGTGTTCTTTGCTTTAGAAAACCAAAAGAGAAACTTGTTTCATTGGCTGATTTTCATGTGTATTCATTTACAAACATCTTCAGGACACTGGTTTCACCTAACTCTCTGTGAATGCAGAAGTTATTTAAAGTTTAAATTTAAGGAATTTTCTTGTTTGTTTGGCTGCTTTGCCCCTGCTTTCACTCACATGTCAACACACAGATTTTGCCTAAGGCTAAGCCAATGCATTGGTTTCTTTACTTTACAAAACTAAATAAGATTTGCCTTTTATTGGTTGCTATGCCTGTGTTTTCACTTAAATTCATCTTCAAAACACTCGTTTCCCTTAACAGGCTCTGAATGCATCTATTAATGCAACTTTGAAAATTAAGAAAGATACTTGTTTATTTTTTGCTTCTATATGCTTGCTTTCAATCACTATCAATGTAAAAACACTGCTTTTACCAAATATTATGCCAAAACACTGGTGTCTTCAGTTTTAAAAACTAAGCAACATACTCATTACATTGGCAACTATGCCTTGGTGTTCATTTACAATGAATGTCAAAACACTGCTTTTACTATGCCAGAGCTGCCGGTTCCTCACTTTGGAAATCAAAAATGTTCTTGTTGCTTAAAATGTTATACATGTGTTTTCAAGTACAATCAGCTTGAAAACACTGTTTTTCCCTAACATTGGCTGAATGCATTGAGGTATTTACTTTAGAAAACCAAAAAAGAAATTTGTTTCATTTGCGGATTTGGATGTGTATTCATTTACAATCAACTTTAAGACACTTGTTTCACCTATCCTTCTGCAAATGCAGTAGTTCCTTCAAGTTTGAAAGGTAAGTAACGTTTTTGTTTGTTTGAATGCTATGCCCTTACTTTCACTCACATGTGAACACACAGCTTTTGCCTAAGGTTAAGTCAATGCAGTGGTTTCTTCACTTTACAAATCTAAATAAGATTTGTCTTTTATTTGCTGCTATGTCTGTGTTTTCACTTAAAGTCATCTTCACAACACTAGTAACCCGTAACAGGCTGTGTTTCAGCAGTTAATTCAACTTCGAAAGTTAAGTAAGATACTTGGTTTTTTGGCTGCTATGTGCATTCTTTCACTCATTTTCAATGTAAAAACCCTGCTTTTACCTAATATTATGCCAAAACACTGGGTTCTTCAGGTTCCAAAGCTAAGGAATATACTCATTACATTGCGAGCTCTGCACGTGTTTTCACTTACAATGAATGGCTAAGCACTGCTTTTCCAATGCAAAGCTGCCTGTTCCTCACCTTGGAAATCGAAGTAATATTCTTGCTTGTTACAATGCTATAAATGTGTTTTCAGTCACAATCAAATTCAAATAACTGCTTTTCCTTAATGTTGGCTGAATTCATTGAGTCCTTTGCTTTAGAAATCCAAAAAAAATCTCGTTCCTTTGGCTGATTTCCATGTGTATTCATTTACAAAGAACTTCAAGGCACTGGTTTCACCTATGTCTCTATGAATGCAGTAGTTACTTCAAATTTGAAAGGTAAGTAAAATTCTTTTAGTTTGGCAGCTCTGCCCTTGCTTTCACACACATGTCAACACACAGATATTGCCTTAGGCTAAGCCAATGCAGTTGTTCCTTCACTTTACAAAACTAAATAAGATTTGTTCTTTATTTGATGCTATGCCTGTGTTTTCTCTTAAATTCATCTTCAAAACACTGGATTCTCCTAACAGGCTGTGAATGCAGCAGTTAATTCAACTTGTAAAGTTAAGTAAGATACTTGTTTGTTTGGCTGCATTGCACTTGCTTTCACTCATTATCAATGTGAAAACACTGTTTTTACCAAATACTATGCCAAAACACTGGTTTCTTGTTTTCAAAACTAAGCAATATATTAATTACAGGGGCAGCTATGCCCTTGTTTTCACTTAAAATGAATGTCAAAACACTTTTTTACTATGCCAAATCTGCCAGAACCTCACTTTCAAAATCTACGTAAGATTATTGTTTCTTACAATGCTATACATGTGCTTTCATTTCCAATCAACTTGAAATTACTGCTTTTCCCAAACGTTGGCTGAATGCATTGAGTTCCTTGCTTTAGAAAACAAACAAAACTTGTTACATTAGCTAATTTGCCTGTGTATTCATTTATAAACAACTTCAAGAAACTGGTTTCAACTAAGTCTCTTTGAATGCAGTACTTACTTAAAGTTTGAAAGGTAAGTAAGATTATTTGTGTTTGGTTGCTATGCCCTTGCTTTCACTCACAGGTCAACACACAACTCTTGCCTAAGGCTAAGCCAATGCATGATATTTCACATTACAAATCAAAATAAGATTTGTATTTTATTTGCTGCAATGCCTATGTTTTAACTTCTATTCACCTTCAAAACACTGTTTTCCCCTAACAGGCTGTAAATGTAGCATTTAAATCAGTTTTGAAAGATAAGTAAGATATATGTTTTTTTGGCTTCTATGTGCTTGTTTCACTCACTATCGATGTGAAAACACTGCTTTTACTTAATACTTTGCCAAACACTGGTTTCTTCAGTTTTCAAAAGAAAGAAATATACTTATTACATTGGTAGCTATACAATTGTTTTCACGTATAGTGAATGGGAAAACACTGCTTTTTACTATGCCAAAGCTGCCGGTTCCTCACTTTGGAAATCTAAGAAAGATTCTTGTTTCTTACAATGCTGTACTTGTGTTTTCAATTACAATCAACTTGAAAACACTACTTTTCCCTAACATTGGCTGGATGCATTGAGTTCTTTGCTATAGATAACCAAAAAAAAAACTTGTTTCATTGTCTGATTTGCATATGTATTCATTTACAAACAAATTCAAAACACTGGTTTCACCTAGCTCTTTGTGAATGCAGTAGTTACTTCAAGTTTGTAAGGTAAGTATGATTCTTGTTTGTTTGGCTTCTATACACTTGCTTTCCCTCACGTATCAACACACAGCTTTTACCTAAGGCTAAGCCATTGCAGTGGTTTCTTCACTTTACAAAACAATATAAGATTTGTCTTTTATTTGCTGCTATGCCTGTGTTTTCACTTAAATTCAACTTCAAAACACTGCCTTCCACTAACAGGCTATAAATTCAGCAGCTAATTCACCTTTGAAAGTTAAGAATGATATTTGTTTGTTTGGCTGCTATGCACTTGCTTTCACTCCTTATTAATGTAGACACACTGCGTTTACCTAATACTAAGCCAAAACAATGCTTTCTTCAGTTTTCAAAACTAAGCAATATACTCATTGCATTGGCAGCTATACACTTGTTTGCACTTCAATGCTAGTGAAAACACTGCTTTTACTCTGCCAAAGCTCCCGGTACATCACTTGGGAAATCTAAGTAAGATTATTGTTTCTTACAATGCTGTACATGTGTTTTCAATTACTACCAACTTGAAAACAATGCTTTTCCTAATGTTGGCAGAGTGTATTGAGTTCTTTGCATTAGAAACCCGAAAAAGAAACTAGTTTCATTGGCTAATTCCATGCATATTCATTTACAAACAACTTTAAGACACTGAATTCACCTATCTCTCTGTGAATGCAGTAGTTACTTTATTTTGAAAGTTAAGTAAGAGTCTTCTTTGCTTGGCTGCTATGCCCTTGATTTCACTCACACATCAACTCACAGCTTTAGCCTAAGTGTAAGCCAATGCATTGGTTTCTTCATTTAAAAAACTAAATAGGTTTTGTCTTTTATTTGCTGCTATGCCTGTGTTTTCACTTAAATTCAACATCAAAACACTGGTTTCACATAGCAGGCTATGAATGCAGAAGTTAATTCATCTTTGAAATTTAATTAAGATAAATTGTTTGGCTGCTGTGCACTTGCTTTCACTCTTTATCAATTCAAAAACACTGCTTTTAATTTAAACTATGCCAGAACACTGGTTTCTTCAGTTTTCAAAGCTAAGCAACATTCTCATTACATTAGCAGCTATACACTTATTTTCACTTACAATGAATAGCCAAACATTGGTTTTACTAGGCCAAAGCTGCATGTTCCTCACTTTCAAAATCTAAGTAAAATTCTTGTTTCTTACAATGCTATGCATGTGTTTTCAATTACAATCAACTTGAAAACACTGCTTTTTCCTAACATAGGGTGAATGCCTTGAGTACTTTGCTTTAGAAAACAAAATAGAAACTTGTTTCATTTGCTGATTTGCATGTGTATTCATTTACAAAGAGCGTCAAGATACTGGTTTCACCTCACTCTCTGTGAATGCAGTAGCTACTTCAAGTTTGAAAGTTAAATAAGATTCTACTTTTTTGCCTACTTTCTATCAAATGTCAACACACAGTTTTTGCCTCAGGCTAAGCCAAAGTAGCTGCTTCTTCACTTAACAAAACTAAATAAGATTTGTCTCTTATTTGCTGCTATGCCTGTGTTTTCACTTAAATTCATCTTCAAAACACTGGTTACCCATAACTGCCTGTGAATGCAACAGTTAATTCAACTTTTAAAGTTTTGTAAGATCCTTGTTTGTTTGGCTGATATGCACTTGCTTTCACTCATTATCAATGTAAAAACACTGCTCTTAGCTAATATTATGCCGAAGCACTAGTTGTTTCAGTTTCAAAAATTAGCAATATACTCATTACATTGGCAGCTATGCACTTGTTTGCAATTACAATGAATGTCAAAACACCGCTTTCACTATGGCAAATCTGATGGTTCCTCACATTCGAAAACTAAGTATGATTCTTTTTCTTACAGTGCTATTCATGTGTTTTAAATTGTAAACAACTTGAAAACACTGCTTTTCCCTAATTTTGGCTGAATTCATTCAGGTCTTTGCTTTAGAAAACCAGAAAAGAAACTTGTTTAATTGGCTGATTTGCATGTGTATTCATTTAGAAACAATTTCAAGGCACTGCTTTCACCTAACTCTCTGTGAATGCTGCAGTTAATTCAAGTTTGAAATTAAAGTAAGATTCTTCTTTGTTTGGTTGCTATGCCCTTGCTTTCACTCACATGTCAACACACAGCTTTTGCCTAAGGCTAATCCAATGCAGTGAATTCTTCACTTTACAAAACTACATAAGATTTGTCTTTTATTTTCTGCTATGCCAGTGTTTTCATTTAAATTCATGTTCAAAACCCTGGTTTCAACCCACAGGCTGTGAAGGTAGCACTTAATTCAACCTTGAAACTTAAGTAAGATATTTATTTGTTTGGCTTTTTGCACTTCCTTTCACTCATTATCAATGTTAAAACACTGCTTTTACTCAATGCTATGGCAAACACTGGTTTCTTCAGTTTTCAACACTAAGCAATTTACTGCTTACATTTGCAGTTATTCACTGGTTATCACTTACAACGAATGACCAACCCCTGCTTTTATTCTGCCAAAGCTGCCGGTTCCTAACTTTTGAAACCTAAGTAAGATTCTTGTTTCTTACACAGTTAAGCATGTCTTTTCAATTATAATCAAATTGAAAACACTGCTTTTCCTGAACGATTGTTGAATGCAGGCAGTTCTTTGCTTCAGAAAACCAAAAGGAAACTAGTTTCATTCACTGATTTGCTTCTGTATTCACTTAAAATCTATTTCAAGGCACTGGTTTCACTAACAGGCTGTGAATGGAGCAGGTAATTCAACTTTTCAGGTTAAATATGATACTTGATTGTTTGGCTGCTATGCACTTGTTTTCACTCATTATCAATGTAGAAACACTGCTTTTATCTAATACTATGCCAAAACACTGGTTTCTTCAGTTTTCAAAATGCAGCAATATACTCATTACATTGGCAGCTCTGCACATATTCTCACAATGAATTTCAAAACACTGCCTTTTCTATGCCAAAGCTCCCAGTTCCTCACTTTCAAAATCTAAGTAATATTCTTGTTTCTTACAATGCTATATATGTGTTTTCAGGTACAATCAACTTGAAAACACTGTTTTACCCTAACCTTGGCTAGATACATTCAGTTCTTTGCTTTAGAAAATAAAAAAGGAAACTTGTTTCATTGGCAGATTTGCATATGTATTCATTTTCAAACAACTTCAAGACCCTGGTTTCACCTAACTATCTGTAAATTCAGTAGTTACTTCAACTTTGATAGGTAAGTAAGATTATTGTTTGTTTGGCAAGTTATGACCTTGCTTTCACTCATATCAACACACAACTTTGACCTAAGTCTCTGTGTGAATGCCGTAGTTATAAGAGTCTTACTAACTTCCAAAGTAGAATTGACTACTGCATTCACAGCCTGTTATGGGAAACCAGTGTTTTAAAGATGAATTTAAGAGAAACAGAGGCAAAGCAGCAAAGAAAAGACAAACCTTATTTCGATTTGTTAAGTGAAGAAATCACTGCATTGCCTTAGCCTTAGGCAAAAGCTATGCGTTGACATGAGAGTGAAAGCAAGGGCATAGTAACCAAACAAACAAGAATCTTACTTACCTTTCAAACTTGAAGTAACTACTGCATTCACAGTGAGATACATGAAACCAGTGTCTTAAAATTGTTTGTAAATAAATACACATGCAAATCATCCAAAGAAACAAGTTTCTTTTTTGGTTTTCTAAGGCAAAGAACTCAATGCATTCAGCTAATATTAGGGAAAAGCAGTGTTTTCAAGTTGATTGTAATGGAAAACCCATATATAGCAATTTAAGAAACAAGAAACTTACTTAGATTTCCAAAGTGAGAAACCGGCAGTTTTGGCATAGTAAAAGGAGTATTTTGACATTCATTGTAAGTGAAAACAAGTGCATAGCTGCCAATGTAATGAGTATATTGCTTAGATTTGAAAACTGAAGAAACCAGTGTTTTCACATAGTATTAGGTAAAAGCAGTGTTTCTACATTGATAATGAGTGAAAGCAAGTGACTAGCAGCTAAATAAAACTGACCTGACTTAACTTCTAAAGTTGAATTAACTGCTGCATTCACAGACTGTTACGGGAAACCAGTGTTTCAAGATGAATTTAAGTGAAAACACAGGCATAGCTGTAAATAAAGACAAGTCTTATTTAGTTTTGTAATGTGAAGAGACCACAGCATTGGTTTAGCCTTAGGTAAAAGCTGTGTGTTGTCATTATGTGTGAAAGAAGGCCATTGCATCCAAAAAAACACGAATGTTACTTACCTTTCAAACTTGAAGTAACTACTGCATTTACGGAGAGTTAGGTGAAACCAGTGTCTTGAAGTTGTTTTTAAATGAATACATATGCAGAGCAGCTAATGAAACAGTTTGTTGTTTTGTTTTCTAAAGCATAGAACTCAAACCATTCAGCCAACATTAGGTAAAAGAGTGTTTCCAATTTGATTGTAATTGAAAACACATGTATAGCATAGTAAGAAACAAGAATCTTACCTAGATTTCCAAAGTGAGAAACCGGCAGATTTGGCATAGAAAAAGCAGTGTTTTGTCATTCATTGTAAGTGAAAACAAGTGCATAGCTGCCAATGTAATGAGTATATTGCTTAGATTTGAAATCTGAAGAAACCGGTGTTTTGGCATAGTATTAGGTAAAAGCCGTGTTTCTACATTGATAATGAGTAAAAGCAAGTGCATAGGAGCCAAAAAAAACAAGTATCTTACTTAACTTTCAAAGTTGAATTAACTGCTGCATTCACACCCTGTTATGTGAAACCGTGTTTTGAAGATGAATTTAAGTGAAAACACAAGCATAGCAGCAAATAAAAGACAAATCTTATTAAGTTTTGTAAAGTGAAGAAACCACTGCATTGGCATAGCCTTTGGTAAAATCTGTGTGTTGACATGTGTGTAAAAGCAAGGGCATAGCAGCCAAAGAAACAAGAATCTTACTAAACTTTCAAACTTGAAGGATCTATTGCATTCAGAGAGAGTTGGTGAAACCAGTGTCTTGAAGTTGTTTGTAAATGAATATACATGCAAATAAGCCTATTAAACAAGTTCTCTTTTGGTTTTCTAATGCATAGAACTCAATGAAATCAGCCAATGTTAAGGAAAAGAAGTGTTTTCAAGTTGATTGCAATTGAAAACACATGTATAGCAGTGTAAGAAATAAGAATTTTACTTAGATTACCAAAGTGAGAAACCGGCAGCTTTGGCATAGCAAAAGCAGTGTTTTGCCAAGGACTGTAAGTGAAAAGAAGTGCATAGCTGGCAATGTAAGGAGTATACTGCTTAGTTTTTAAAACTGAAAAGACCATTTTTTTGGCATAGTATTAGGTAAAAGCAGTGTTTTTACGTGGAATATGGGTGAAAGCAAGTGCATAGCTTCCAAACAAACAAGTCTCTTACTTAACTTTCAAAGTTGAATATAAATGTGTATTCACAGACTGTTAGGCGAATCCAGTGTTTTGAAGAGGAATTTAAGTGAAAACACAGGCAGAGGAGCAAATAAAAATCAAATCTTATAAATTTTTTAAAGGGAAGGGAGCACTGCATTGGCTTAGCCTTAGGTAAATTTCTGTGTTGATATGTGTGTCAAAGTAAGAGCATAGAAGCCAAACAAACAAGAATCTTTCTTATCTTTCAAACTTGAAGAAACTACTGCATTCACAGGGAGTTAGGTGAAACCAGTGTATTGAAGTTGTTTGTAAATGAATACACCTGGAAATCTGCCAATGAAGCAAGCTTCTTTTCTGGTTTTCTGAGGTAAAGAACTCAAGGCATTCAGCCAACGTTAGGGAAAAGCAGAGTTTTCAAGTTGATGATATTTGAAAACACATGTATAGCATTGTAAGAAACAAGAATCTTCCTTAGATTTCCAAAGTGAGGAAACCGCAGCCTTGCATTAGTAAAAGCAGTGTTTTCTCAAGCATTGTAAGTGAAAACAATTGCATAGCTGCCAATATAATGAGTATATTGCTTAGTTTTGAAAACTGAAGCAACATTTGTTTTGGCATAGTAATAGGTAAAAGCAGTCTTTCTTCATTGATAGTGAGTGAAAGCAAGCACATAGCAGCCAAACCAAGAAGTAACTTACTTAACTTTCATAGTTGAATTTATTGCTGCATTCACAGCCATTTACCAGAAACTACTGATTTCAAGATCAATTTAAGTGAAAACACAGGCAGAGCACAATTAAAAGACAAATATTATTTAGTTTTGTAAAGTGAAGAAACCACTTTATTGGCTTAGCCCCAGGTGAAAGCTGTGTGTTGACATGTGTATTAAGCAAGGGAATAGCAACCAAACAAACAAGAATCTTACTTACCTGTGGTGGCCATCAATGGAGGTGCTTAGTTCTCATCAAGACCAGATGTGAGACAAGGTCCGTGGCTGGTCAAGGAGGGATCAAGGATACCCGACTTACTGAGGAAGACTTGGCAGTTCAGAACTTGGGGCCTCTTTCACCCTGGTTATAATCTTAATCATAATAGCGATATCTTTCCTTTTCTAAATTGTTTACCTGCAAAAACATGCTCCTAGCTTATGCTGTGATTGGTACCGCTGGGTGCAAGGCAAAGCACTGCAAAGGAGGGCCAAAACGGTATGGGGTTATTGTTGGACTCCTTGAGAAATATGCCTCATTGGGCGCTGGACTGGTTAGTCAATAACGGGCAACTGGACATTCCTTCCTTTTCCTTTTACGTGGCATAGCCGCTGGATCAACCTAAGACACGGGACTGGCCAATTGCTGCCATGGTTTCCAATGATGGGTAAGATTCAGCAGCCGTTCAGCACGGTCCTGACCTAAAACAGGCACAGTCCCCCCAAAGCCAATCGAGGCCTCTATTTCCCCAGCAGGTAATTACCAAAAGAACAGCTAGCCCTCTTCACGGAATGAAAACAATGGTCTAGTTTATCACAAATTATGATTATGATTTAACTGCTAACGTCAATAGTTTAAATTTAT
>JAQZBX010045388.1:0-21068 GCA_029593785.1 Cabassous unicinctus | reverse complement strand
GAGGTCCCGCTGCATCAGCCCCTCGCGCCGCGCGGGCCAGCCTGCCCTCACAAGGAGGCCCCAGGAAGTGAACCCGGGGCCTCACACATGGTAAACGGGGGCTCTATCGGTTGAGCCACACCAGCTTCCTGTTGTGAGGGCTTGCTGCATCAGCCCACTAGGCTGCACGGGCCGGCCTGCCCTCACAAGGAGGCCCCGGGAAGCGAACCCGGGGCCTCTCATATTTTAAACGGGGGCTCTATCGACTGAGCCACTCCCGCTTCCCTATATCATGGATATTAAACCCTTATCGGGTATGTGATTTCCGAATATTTTCTCGCATTGAGTTGGCTGCCTTTTCACTACTCTGAAGGGTTTTAAAAAGCACAGCTGTTAGGGGATGCTAGGCAAAATGTCCCTAAGGTTTGGCTTCAATGTTCCTTCGGAGAGTGGAATGAGAGTTCATTTCACTATGAGACAGATCAAGTTGTTAGCAAAATTTGTGTTCAAATGCCACCATCTACAAGAAGATGGGCATGGATCTGCCCTCACTTGTCTCCTTGCTCTTCCGCCGAGCAGTGTTCTCAATGTCTGAACACCCTCTCCTATCCCACCTGCATCCATGTTTCCTCTTTGCCAGATTTAAGAAGACCAGTCCCTTCCACCACCTCTCATAAGACACAGGAGAGCTTCTCATCTGAAACACGGGGCTTGGAAATGCCAGCTTTCCCCCTTTGAGGACCTCTCACTCTCTTCTAGAGAAGTGAGTCATTTACACCACAGACGTTCAGCCAACCACCAGGGCGAGAGGAGTGGACAGATCCTCTCCTTGTAGTGGGGTGCAGATGTTTACACACCAGATGCTGCTTTGGCTTAGAGGATGCCGGATCCCTGGCATTTGTTCCTTTGACTGGCTAACCCTTCCACAACCACTAAGCTGGCCAACCACTTTCTCTTCACTCTGGCTTGTTTTCCCAGGAACACACTCTTTTTATGTTGCCGGGTTTTGTTAGGCCTCAAGTATAACTCTTCGGGTTCTTTTAGCCACTTCTTCTGAAGTGAAGTAAACGTTAGTTTAGATGCCTTAATGTTCCCTGGCAACATTGTGTAATGCTAAGAACAGCCTTAAGAGTCAGAAGAACCTGAGTTAGAGTGTCTTTGTTAGACTGTGTGACTTTAGCAAGTTACTTAACCTCTCTGAGCTTCAGTTTATACATCTGTATAATGCTGACTATATATTTCAGAGGCGTGAAGATCTGAGTTAATTTATGTAAAGGTACATAGTAGGCATGTGAGAACTGATGGCTATTAACAGAAAAACAGCAATGGCAATGGCAATGATGATGATAAGCCTGCTCATTTACTTATAGCTGTGTGACCTGGGTCTAATCACTAACTCTGAGCCTCAGCTTTCCCATCTATTAAATGAGGATAATAACAATTATTTATTAGCTATTTGAGGATCCAATGTGATAAAACCATGTAAAGCACTGAGGATAATCCCTGGCACATAGTAGGCTTTTAAATTATGCTTATCCTTTGCCTCTTTTTCCTCCATTGGCTTACTCCATCCCTTTTAGCTATCACCTTTGTGTTTGGGCCTTGTTCCCCTCCATCTCAAGATGCCCCTGTCAGTGGTCTCAAGCTCTTTCTGAGCAAATATCCTCTGAGAAGATCAGACTGTCCTTTTTGGTTACCCAAGACCAAACAGTCATTTTTTTCTGCCCCTTGTTTTTCTCTTTCCTGACTCAATCACTAGTCAGAGACCACATAACTGGAAGGTTTATTAACTTATGAGATAAATATTCCTAAAATACACCTTTAAAATTGACAAGCCAGTTGCCTAAATTATGGGTATAGTACATGATTAGAAATTGATTGGATGGGATAGGGGTAGGGTGATCACAAGAGGAAGAAGCACTGCTCAAAAAGACTCAAAGCACCACCTTACTAATGGAGAAGAGAAAGCAACTTGTAAAAGTTGGACAGGCCTTCTTAAATGAATGTTGGGGCAGGAAGAGCATGCTATAAACAATACAGGGCCATAATTCAAGGGTCCCAGGGGAGCTGACATTCCATGCTGATCTAATTTAAGATTTCAGCTTTACCAAGGTATAAGATTTACAGACTAAAACTTAGCCACAAGGTATAACTTTACCCCTGGTTTAGCAGAGGACTAAAGAATAAAGCAAGCAGCTGTGTCAGAACTTGCAGAGCTCCGTAAAATGCTCTGGTCGGAACAAAGCAGAGTTGGCCTGAGAGAGAGAATTACAGGAAGAAGAGAAGGAAAAAAGAGAATGCGCTTCTTGGGGCTATTTATTTCTTTTCTATGGTACGCACTGAAGAAAAGGCTGATTCACATGTCACAGACCCAGCTGGAAAGTGTAGGACCAGCTGGAACAAAGCGGGCATGAGTTGCCAGCTCCCAAATTTCAGGAGCTCCATATCTAGGAGTCCAGCAAAGCCTTATCATGTACTCTGATGGAGTCTCATTGGTTCTGGGACTGCTGTGAGCTTCAGTCAAATATTACACACCTTACAGAATTGGAAGTGGTGAAGGCCTTGGAATCAAGCAGATTCCTAGGCAACCTGGTGTTCCAGGTTATAACAGTACACAGAGCTCAGCCAGATGGGGATGGAGGAAGAAACTATTGATGGAGTGATCAGATCTCTAGAATGGGGTTCTTGGCCCAATTGAAGACTACATTGGACATCTTTTGTTTTCACTTGCCCAGCATCCTTTCCTCCCCGGCTTCTGAGAGCCACATCCTGACTTTCCTTTGGGGACTCACCTTTCTTCACTCTCAGTCCTGGTGGTAGGGGTGTGCACATGAACAAGGCCCAGCCAATCAGGGCTTTCCATTGTCCTGGGCACTGCAATTGGTTAAGGGATGGAGATGAGAAATGGGTCAGTCCACAGAGAGCCAATCCTAGGGGCTTTTACAAAACTACTTGGAATGAGGAATTCGGATGGGCTGCTGAGAGGATAGGGCATGGCCTGGAGCTGCTGGCAGCCATCTTGTTACCACTTTGAAGAACTAACTTGAAAGTGCCTGAGTGAAGCTCGGGGGTGGAGGAGAGGGAGGGAAGGAGGGACGGGGGGAGAGAGAGAGAGAGAGAGAGATTGATTCTGACCAATACACAGATCTCAGTAAGGCCCAGTAGGCACCACAGCAAATACCACAAAAATACATAGCAGCCAGAGAAGGGATACAACCTGTGTGCACATGGCACATTAGATCCGAAGACTTGTAAGATGGAGAAGACACATGAATAATGACGAAAGTATTTTAGAGTATTTCAAAGACACAAAACAATGCTATTATTTCTTTAGGTACTTCTGGAATGAAAGAATAAAAACAAAAACAGCAAACATACACACACACAAACCTAACAACCAGTAATCTGAATTCTTCTTGCACACACACAAACCTAACAACCAGTAATCTGAATTCTTCTTGCATAATAAAAACCACCACCACGATAATACTATCATAGACAACCATCCCAAAGGCAAGAAGTGTGCATTTAGTCTAAACTCTGGTCTAGGGTGACCAGCATGTTCTGGTTCGTTCGAGACTGTCCCTTCTGTAAAATCCCCTTAGATCCCAGGCAAATCAGAGCATTGTTTTTTGAGCTTGGTCAAGTCACTACTTTTCTAAGCCTTGGTTTCTTCAGCAGTGAATAGGGTGAAGGTAGGGTGGGGCAAGGCAGGATTATCATTGGTTGGAACCATGTTCCAGGAGCTGCAGGATTTTTATAAAGGGGCCATAGTGGCCATTGCAGAAGGGCCAGGTGCATTGCACAATTTCAGCTCTTGCTTCGGTCACAGGAGTTTCTCTTTTACCTGTTTTAAAAAATTGGGGAGTACATAAGATTTGTTGGGGGCAGGGAAACCTGCTCTCTGAGGGACCTCCCTCTAGAATTCCAGGATTTATTTTCCTTTGTTAAAGGGCAAATGGCTCTTAGGGATCAAGTGGTTCACACACCTGGCTGATCATAAATGTCATCTGCGGAGCTTTAAAACGCTATGCATTCCTGGCTCCCACACCTGGAAATTCCTACTCAGCAAGCTTGGGGTGGAGCCAGGGATCTGTATTTTTTTTTTTAAATCTTTGCAGGTGACAGATATATAAATTATTCACAAATGTTGGTATGTTAATGATCATTAATAATAAATCACTTTCCATACACCTCACAATGGACAAGACACACCATTGTTTGAGGCATTCTATTCCAGCACTTCTCAAACTTTCCATGTTTTGTTAAAATACAGGTAGCTGGGCCCCACCGCCAGGAGTTCTGAATCAGTAGGCCTGGGATGGGGCCCGGGAATTTGCATTTCTAAGCAGCTCCCA
Organism: Cabassous unicinctus; assembly: GCA_029593785.1. Classification (NCBI taxonomy): domain Eukaryota; kingdom Metazoa; phylum Chordata; class Mammalia; order Cingulata; family Chlamyphoridae; genus Cabassous; species Cabassous unicinctus. The sequence goes on along the minus strand of JAQZBX010045388.1, from coordinate 16,731 downwards.
AGTGTGGGTCAGATACTTTTCTGAGCATCATTTTCCACCATAAGCTCAATTGAGAGTTTTGTCTGGTCCCTTGCACCTTTGTAATCGTTATAGCATCCCTTTTGCTTCCCCCTAGTACAGTACTCAGTAAATTATTGATGAAAAAACGCACGGATAAATGTTTTATTGGCCTTTCAACCAACTTTCTAAAGAATATTGTGACCTACACCCATTAGTATGTATGAAAGGGTTCTGCTGGCTGGCTGACTAAGGCACTGAGAATATTGGCTCCTGGGACCTTAGGACATGGGTGGGAACGGCAGGATTTCCTGCTCTCCGCTTTAGGGGGCTTTGTGCTGAATACAAAGAATCAGCTGCCTGTGCCTGGGTGTGTTCTATCTTGGGGCCTCCAGCCAAGCCTACCGGACTCTCTCAAAGACTCCGTTTTGCTTGTTTTTTCACTTTCTAAGGCTGTTAGATTTTCTTTTCACCCACCAATTTCATTCTGGCTTTCTTGAGCTTGTTGTCATACTTAAATTTCTAAATGGATCTGCCGGGACATTATACAAGCATATTCCGGTCGATATAACTCTTTATTCTTGTGGATAAACTTGTCACTATCCCCCTGGAAATCCAAGAATGACGACTCCAATTTCTGCTCAGGCTGTGTGCGGGCCCCTAATCATCCCAACATCCTTTTGGCTTGTTTTTGTTCTCTCTTGGTGCTGAAACAGCTGTAGCCACCCTGGCACCCTCTTTCAACCCATCCTCATTAGCACAAGAAATGGTTCTTGGACTACAGAGACCTACACGTGGCCACAACCCACACCTCAAAGCTAGATATGCCCCAAACAAAGTCAGAAAGGAAGAGAAAGCCACTGACCATTATTAGCCACTAAATAGAGGAGCACACAGTCCAAGTTCTGGAGGAACATTCAGATCGTGTTCAGGTGGCTTTGCAGCTTTTATGTACTTACTTGAAGTAAGAAACAGCACCCAGCAAACAGTCACAAATACTATCACTGTTACGACTGCTAATGATAGAATTTAAAGAGATAATTCCTCTCTTTAGTTCAGATTCCTGCTTCCATGATGACATTGCAAACGCACAGTTGATTAGTTGGTAGACAACCTCATTACCATTGGGAAAACAAGATGTGCGTCCAAACTGGCAGGAAATAGAGAGCTTTCCCAACTCCTCCCTGGAAAGAGGGTTTGGTTATGGTCAGAACCTATACTTATGGAGAAGTAATCCCTTCTAAATCAGTTCTGCAACATCAACCTAACTGGATGGCCAAGTCTGTGGCAATGAGCAAAAGCAGCCTTCTCCGTCCAGGGCAGTCACCCAGTTGTGACTATTCAACAACTGAGGGAGCTATAGCCCTGCTGTCGCATGGTGTCAGCTGCAATAGGGGAACAATGCCATTCACCCCGAGGCAATAAATTGCAGAAAGTCCTGCCAGGGCAGAACTGTTCTCTAGTGCAAATTGGCCTGGGACCCTACAAAAGAAAATTCTTTGAGGTCTCCGGAACCTTTGTTGGTGACAGTGGTGTTTTCAGGAAACACCTTACAACCTGGTAGACAAGATATTATCTTGTTACATAATGTTTTTAAAAGTCAAACATTGAAAAAAGCTCTTCACCTAGAAGTCATTTGGAGAGTCAAATCATCTAGGGGGAAAATGGGAAATTTTTTTTTTGTAGCAGCCTGTGGGCTTTCAGAAGCATGGCAGGTTGGGGGGTGGGCAGGATGGTTGGGGGAGGGGGGACATGTGGCCAGCCTGTCACTCTTAATAACTACCTCTTGACCTGGAATCGCCATATTTATTCTTTCTGCTTTACAAATTTGTCCAGTCCTATAGCTGAAAGATAATGTGTTGATGGGGGTGGTGGGTGGTTGCAAGGAAAGATTTAAAAACTATTTCCATTCATAGAGGCTGAGGAGCCTCAATTACTGAAAGAGGCCAAGTTCGCACCATTCCAGGAAACAGAGAAGTGCCAGACGGTTTGTGAGTTCACTATGCGTAGTAACATGACTAGGCAATCCCCGAAGTTCATCTTTTGTAAGGTGGGTAGAGGAAAAATATTTTGTAAGAGACATTCAGTTTGAAATCTTAGAGAGACCTACAAGAGCTTCTGTATGTAACTGAGAGAGAATAGAAAAATTCCACCATGTGGGTTGACAAGCACCCAAGAAACTAGGTCAGGTCATTTACAGGGAGAGAGCTAGCAAGGATTTCATTTGGGAGGGGAATGGAGACGGTGCTGAAGGGAGGATCCATATTTATTTCTCTGTAGGGAAGTTGTCGAAGAAGCAGGCTGAAGCTTTCAATAAAGCCTTCCTGTTTATACTTGAAGGAATCCAGAAGCAAATGGGCATTTGCCCAGAAGTCTGCAGGGGTCATCTGCTGTGTTTAAATTTCCCTGAGGAAGCAGATGGAGGATTCTCATGCCTAAAGGTCTGGCATCATGTAAACATAATCAGCTTGCTTTGGAGAACAAGTATTTGCCTGTCCATGTTTCACAAGGTTGGCTAGTTAATTTACCAAAAATTAACATTAATAGAGATGACACATATGCTGGTTCAAAATTATCTGTAAGTTTCCCTCACTCGCTACACAACCTTTAGTTTTCCCTCAGGTTCCTCTAGATATCTTCTTTTATGTTGATGGTTGGAAGTCATTGTAGCAGTTCCTCAAGAGCTACTTTTAGGTCTCCAACTATTATTAAGCAGAGGTGAAAATGTTTCTCTTTCACAATATCCCAAACAAATTGCCACATGCTGTAACCTTGGACACAGAAGGACATAGAAGGTTGGCATCAAATTCATTAAACACCGTCTTTGTCATCAAGATGTTCTCTTATTGGGAGAGCTTAACGTGTTGGTGCGCCATCTTGTTGCTGGATAGCTGTTCCCTTGAGACCTGTTTCATGCCATTGAGTGACAAACCACATCTGAAGCAGTGTGGTTGACAGTTGTATCAAAATAATAATCTAGGTATCAAATAATTTGAAATCCCTGCCCATGCCATGATAGGAGGATATTGGTCTCTTAACAGAGGTTGGTGTGGACATCATGACTAAACCATCCATTTTGGTGTTAAAATTCTGCAGGTTTCTGGTGTGTCAGTGTCCCCGAGCGGGGAGATGACAGTACTTCCCAGCTCCAACATTCTGTGGTTCCAGGGGAACTGCTGTTGGAACAAGACTCAGTTTAGTGTCACCCAAAAAGGAACGTATGAATAGATTAAAGACAGATCAAACTGGCCCTCTCAGGGTGAAGAGGATGTGATATATGAGGGGAAATGATGTGCTTGGTTAAATACCAAGCACATCAAGATGGGCAAAATAACAACCAAAGGAGAAAATGATACCGAGTCTGCTAATTATTTAAAGAGATCTGTAGGGAAGAGGTGAAAATGAAATAATCCTCACAAATAAGAATTGTGTGGTCACTGCTTAGCCGGGGAAAGGAACCCCTCCTTGCCTGGATGTAGCTTTTGTGAGAAGGCTGGCAGATCTTCCCAAGCACAGAGCAATAGGACAAAGAACAGAAAGGGTTTATAGCATTTTTTTTCCTTCAAACTCTAGAGACAGGCCAACTCCTGTACACAAAGGTAAACTGTCTGTGTGTATGTGTACTATGTGTGTATGTGGTTTGTGGTCATTTTAAAATTGCCATTTGCTTTTGGGTTATTCAAGCTTGGTTCCAACAAGGAAATAGTGGACAAATCATCTCCAGAATTAAGCAGCCTGATCTGGAATAAGAAAATAGCCTGACACGAACCCGGTTAGAGGTTTTGTTAAAGGAAACGTTTGTGTTCAAACAGAAGAGCTAATGGGGTGAGAGCTGGAGGGAAGGGAGCCCTGGTTAAAGTCTGAACAAACCCTCACTCGCACTCTCTTTTTACCCCATTCACAGTAGATGGTTTTGTGCCATCTAAACTGATGGTACATGTAAGCATACCAGTTTTGTACAGGAAATTTAGGACATACAAAAATATATAATAGCTAATTGTTATCCTAAGGAACATATCCAATATTAAAATGAAAGCTATATGAGTTCAGATGAGGGAGAAAGCATTAGGGGGCTAGGTGGGCTAAGGTGGTCAAGAAAAAAATATCAAGAAGGAGGTTGTGTGTGAACTAAGTCTGGAAGATGGGTAGGAAGGAAAAATTAATCCGAGCGAAGATGTGGAGACCCAGATATTCAAGGAATGTTTGGAAAATGGCGGCATTTTCCATTTGGGAAATAGGAAGCCCCTATGAATTGTGTTATGCTAGCATTATTCTGTTTTCATCTCCTTTTCTCTCTCCCTGTTTTATGTTTTCTGTCTCTGGCTTCTCCTCTGCATATGTCTTAATCCTCTCAGTAGTATCCTGGGGTCCAGCTTCCAGCAATCAGAGAGCTACAATGAGTACTTTGATCTTCACATCCCTGAGCTCCACATTGTAATTTTTCTAGATACCATTATTTATTCTTTAAATAATGTTAAACAACTCCAGTCACATTATTCTTTCACTGTGTCTCCCTTCTCTCACTCAATTTTCTCACTGGAGGGAGAGATTTGTAAGGTGTCAAAATCTGGCCCTGTGTTGACTATAGCCACCCAGGAAATACCCATCCCAAAGCTAAATCTCTTTTATTAGATGGCACTGCACTAGGAATTGAAGGTTAATGGAACAGACCTTGATTGAACATTCACCACATGTAACTTCTATGCTAGGCTCTGTGAGGGACAGATATGACTGAGAAGTTTTCAAAAAGTTTAATTTATTGGAAGACACAGCTCCGTGAACAACTAACTACACTAATGTCGAAATAAACTATTGCTCTAAGACTCTGCTTCATCATAGTCTATGGCCATATGGCATTCTGCATCTTTTCCTTTTATATAACATTATTTCCTTGCAAAGTTTCTCTTATGGAATCTAACTGTTGAGGCAAAATTCAAAGGATTCTACTAGTCCTGTCCCTATTCTAAATCCTTTTATTTTTGAACTAACAGAGCCCTCTCAATTGGCTGTAGTCAATGACCCCATTCCAAGGCAGAGGTTTATCAAGGAAAAAATCTTCAGAAACCCGTAAATTTGATAAGTGATTGATCTCCATGTTGTATAAAGAGATCACACAACTTAACAAAATGACAAGCAAGCCTATTAAAAATGGGCAAAAGAACTGAATGACATTTTCCAAAGTAGAAATACAAATGGCCAAAAGACACATGAAAAGATGTTCAACATCACTAGCTATTAGGGAAATGCAGATCAAAACTACAGTGAGACGTCATCTCACACCATACAGAATGGCCATTAATAAAAGAACAGAAAACATCAAGTGCTGGAGAGGATGTAGAGAAATAGAAAAACTCCTTTACTGCTGGTGGGACTGTAAAAGGTGCAACCTCTGTGGAAGATGAGCTGGTGGTTCCTCAGGAAACTAAATATAGAACTGTCATATGATCCAGCAATCCCACTACTAGAAAGGAAGAAAAGAAAGCAAGGACACAAACAGATATTTGCACACCGATGTTCATTGCAGCATTATTCACAATTGTTAAAAGATGGAAACGACCTAAGTGTCCATCAACTGATGAATGGATAAACAAAATGTGGTATATTCATATGAAGGAATACTACCTCACCTGTTAGAAGAAACCAACTGGGGAAGCACATGACAACATGGAGGAATCTTGAGGATATTATGCTGAGTGAAATAAGCCAGACACAAAAGGATGAATATTGTATAATCTCACTGATATGAACTAAATACAATGAGTAGACTTATGGAGTTGGATTATGAACTGTAGGTTGGTGGGAGATGGAATGTGGAATGAGAAGGGGGAGAAGATGCTGGCCCTATATAGAATGTTTAATAAGGTCAAATGTAAATATGTGGTAATGGTTGGACTTGATGGTAACACATTCTAATGAATGTAACAAACGTTGATTTATGGATGTGATTGTGGCTGAAACAAGTAGTCTAAGAAGATTAATGTTAGTTGGAGGACAGCTGGAGGATAATATTGGGAATTATAATAATTTTGGTAATAGATGAGGATTGTGGTTAAAAATATAAATACAAGAATGCTCTTCTACTACAGAATGTGGTGATACATAGGAAGAATATAACTAATATAATTTATGGATTATAGTTAACAACACATTGTAATATTGCTGCAGCAAAAGCAAAGTTGGTACTATATTAATTCTAAAGGTAAAAATATATGGGGTTTGGTCTTGTGATATGTGAATACAATTAAGCATTTTTTTCTCTTCTTCATTTTTTTTCATTAATAAAGACACCTTGACTATGTCATTTAACTAATCTGTGTTCATCTGTGTATCTTTCTGAACACTAGAGGAACAACTGAGTTAGCAGATGGAAACAGATGAGATGAAAGTGCCTGAAAAAAAACTTTTTAGGGGTAATGTTTCCATAACTTGTTGAGCTGCCTCTTTCTATTCTTTTATTTTTTGTGACTTTGAAATAAAGTTGTAAATAAATTAATTAATTAACTGTTTGCATTGGGAAGGGGTGGGCAGGAGAAATTTCTTTTAAACCGGAAAGTGATTTACAATGAGTTTGGTTATCACATGAGTGTTCACTATGTAGACCCTACAAAAGAAAATTCTTTGAGCATTATGGATATATATCTTGAAAAAAGAGGGACATCAAGAAAGGAAGCCTAATCGAGCAGGAGGGAAGGTAGGAGGGAAAGCATAACTATGCACTCAACAGGGGGCATTGAAGTGCTAGACCACTGTCTACACTTTACCTGTAGGTGTACCAATGAGGATTCTGTGCTGTAGTAGGGTATTGCTTATAGATCAAGGAAGCTATGTCTTCAAAACTGTTGCTATACTTAAAGGTTCCACCTCCTGTGAGACAGAAAACGGAGGGATACACTTTGAGTCAAAGTTTGAAGAAGGATGCTAACTTTGGTCATGCTAGAGTGAAACGAATAAATATGTAGATGTTTGTTGGTAAGGAAGATATGAATTCAGATTCCAGTTGGGCCAATCTTGGCTCTGTGATCATTGTAAACCTCAGTGATTTTTCCCCAGTTAAAAAAGTTAATAACTTTTTTTTAGAACTTCTCTGGTGTCTGGTGCTGTCATAAGCAGTAGATATGTTATCTCATTTAATCTCATAACAATCCAATGAGATGGTGTGCAGACCACAATCCTTAGAAAGGTCTGCTTGCAAGGTTGGCCATTCCTTGGCTGGGGGCTGGGAACTTGGATTTCTGGAGGTTGCCCACCATTCTCTGATATGAATGGCTCACTGCCTAAACTGTTTGTGCAAATAACGTGGTTTATAATAAACACCAGTTTTCCTTCTGGGAGTCTGGCTAGGGGTGCTGGCTAGGGGTGCCTACAGGACCAGCCTCCAGACATTTCACATGTGTGGTCACAACTCATTGCTGGAGGAATTAAGCGCATCCTGTGGGCCTGGTTTCCTCCAGGCTTCACCTCATGCACCTTTTCCCTTTGCCAATTTTGCTTTGTATCCTTGTGCTGTAATAAATCACAGCAGTGAGTATGACTATATGCTGAGTCCTAGAGAATCATAATACTTGGGGGTGGTCTGGGGAACCCCTGAGACAGGTGGGCGATACTTTTATTATCCCTGTTTCCAAGAGGAGGAAGCTGATTCATGGAGAGATTAAGTAAGCAGCCTAAGGTCACATAGCTGGCATGTGACACAACCAGGATTGAACCCAGGCAGGCTGGCTGCAGAGCCCTTGCTTCTAACTCTGATGGTGGCTCTAAAATTGTGGAAACAATATCTCTCTTATTGGGTGGTTGTGAGTCAAAGGAGGCATGTTTGCTCAGAACATACCAAATGCTCAGAAAATATAGTTTCTCTATTATTATATTATTACTCACAGCCCACCCCCACCTGATCACCTTGACCCACTAACCAAAAAATCTACCACGTATTTCCTACAGTCCCACTAACAAGCCGAATGTTTCTGAGAACTGTCTGAAACATCTATGAGGAAGGAGAGAGGAAGGGGATGGTATGGAATTCATCCTGCTGCTTTTCCTTTTTAACATTAGTATCTGCCATAGAGCCAAATGGAGCCTCTGCATTGCCTGCCCTCCTTGCTTGCCTCTTCTGGTCTGTGGCTTAATGGGGTCGGACACAGAGGTGACAGTGATGAAGGTCAATACAGCAGACTGAGTGTTTAGAAGAAAAGGGGCAGAAGCAGAAAAGATGGTCAGTTTTGGTCGAGCCCCTTTCATTATGTGACCCTCTTATCCAACCTACCCCCCAAATTGGAACACATCTCACAACAGAATATTTGACGTTCTGTTTGCTGGAATTATCTTGTCTGCGATAAGTCACAGCTTAAGTTAGTAGATCAAGATGTCCAACATAGAGACGAAGTTTGCTAAAATATAGTAGACCTACGTGATAGAATTTTAGGGGTAAAGAAAGTCATCCCTTATCTAAAATCTCATCTTCTTCATCTGCTCCCTCAAATTCCCTTCTTATTTCAGAGTAAGAAATACGAAATCTAAATAGAGTTTAAACAGCAAGAGAGTAGTCCCTTGGATTACGTTAGTCAAATCAATGAAACCAAGTCCTTCCCTGCAAGCACATTCTGATAAAGTAAGATTGGAAGAAGCCCATGGATATTAGGTATTTTAAAAGAGGACTTGGTCATCACAGGTGCCCAGCAAAGGAAATGGGATTTAGGAAGTGAAATTTCTGGAAAAAAGAGTCATGCCGCACTGTATGCATGCGGTAAATTTTTCCATGGGCTAATCCATGGGTCAACAGTTTTAAAACAATATGTGAGAGGGGAAAATAAAAACAAAAAGCTTCTTTCTTGAAATAAAATCCATTCTAGTCTAAGCAAAACCAAATGTCTTCACATCAAGGACACCTCCTCTACAAGGATACATTGGAAGGAGTTGCTTGAGTTACTGGATAAACTCCTTTAAGCAAATGACTTGGTCAGAAGACCTGGGTTTCTGTCCTACTGTGTCATCTGATCATTTGTCTGCATTATGTAAGTCCCTCCATCTATCCCACTGCAGTCTCTTCAATTTCATTATCTGTAGATTGGGGGGGAGTGGGAGACACACGACACAAATATTCCCCAAGACTGCTGTGAAAATTAAATAAGATGATGTGGGTCGATATCCTGAGTGAGTTGCAAATTAGCATCTAAATTTGGCTATTAATATTTTGATCCAATGATGCTAACTAGAACCAAGGTTGAAGAGAAAAAAATCAAACATAGAATAAAAACTTGGTTCTCATTCTATTGAACATTAAGAAAGGACTATTGGGGAGCCGATGTGGCTCAGTGGTTGAGCGCCAGCTTCCCACATGCGAGGTCCCGGGTTCAATCCCCGGCTCTGGTACCTCAAAAAAAAAAAAGACAAGAGCCTTATAAAACTAAATTGCTAAGGATTTTGCAAAATGGCTGGTCAAAATAATAGCCTTTCCTCATTGGGGTATCCTTAATTCTTCCTCCTGGGTTTGTCTGGTTAAAATCACACAGCCGTCTAAAAAGCAGTGGGCATCAATTAAGATTTAAATCAGAGCCTCTGAAGTACACAGTGATTTAGTTTCTGGGATTAAGGAAGACAAAACCTTACCGATGGTTTGGATAAGAATAACATTCCTTTCTATTGTGATCATCCTACCTCAAGGAAATGCTTGAAATTTAGGCAGCATATTATGATGTGCCTGCTAAAGTTATTACATGGTTGACCTTTTGAGAAACGGAGCAGTACAAAGATGTTGTATAAATCTTTTACTGTTGTTCACTTTGAAAGGGATCATCATTATAGAGGAGCCATCCTGCCTGATGGATTCAGATCTCCCCCCTCCCCATCTCCACCCCTCACCATCACTCAAAAGTCCTGTGCTTTCTTCACAAATGCTACAGACTGTCATTAGCTTTAGAGTAAGCTGCAATTAGCAAGTCTCTCAGCTTCTCTTACAAGGAACTTATTTTTCAGTGGAAATTTTTGCAGTGGCTCCTGTTGATTGTTAACTCTTCCCGGGAAACCATCCTCCCAGTTTACTCTGGCAACACTACTCTAGGAGTGAATGAAACCCCTTCGGACCAACTAATTAGGGTGATTTCTTAAATTTAGTGCCTAGCAGTTTTGGCACCCACAGCACCCCTTGCAAATAAATCCTGCAGAGCTAGGAAACGTTGGGCCTTCCTGTCTGAACTCTCAGGAATGTATAAGACTGGAGCTTGGCTCTTACAAGGACTCCTCATTGTGCTGGGGCAGTAAGCAAAAGCACCAGTGTCTCAGGGGCCCATTCGGGTTTATTTTAGTAGGCGAGGGTGACCTTGGCGTTTGTGAAGGTCACGCAACTCAATTACCACTGGGCTGCTTAGAAGGTACCTCGGACAACCTGACACTTAGCTGCTTCTCCCCACTCCCTGAGGCCCCAGGGACCATTTCCAAGTTGAGGAGGGATGGGGATGGGTGAAACCAGAAATCCCAGCACATGGAGAGAAAGTGTGGGAGGGGTAGGGAGTGGGGCATATGGGAATCCCCTATATTTATAATGTAATATTTATATAATCTAGAGTATTTAAAAATCTTTTAAAGTATTAAAACATAATTACTATATTATGTTTCAACTGTTAAATTAAAACCATCATGCCACAGTACTAAAGAGATTCATTAAAAATTTTAAAAAAGCTAAGCAATGAAGATTTATTTATTTGACAGATGAAATAAACATCATTTAACCTATAAATTATTATTACTATCATTATGATTCCTCATTAACACAGAGAAACAAGAATTGCCGATGATTTAAGAATAAGACGAGGAAGTTTTCTTCCATTCATTAACGAGTCACTGAGAGAAATACCATAACATTTGGGGACTTTACAAAGCAACAGAGTGAAATGAGTGATCCCAGTAGTTTTCCAGCTTTAAATCCACTTGAAAAAAAGCTCCATTTGGCAGGGATTGCATCGTCTTGCTTGCCGTCTGTGCCCTGGACACTGTAGGGGTTTGGTAAATATTGGTTGGCTGATAACTGATGTCCCAGTTGGTCTATGTGACAGCAAGGAAAAGCTGACTTTAAACATCCGCCTCGAGTCTTAAAGAGCTTTACCTTATAGAGCAGGGAGCAATGTATCAATTTTACTTTCTTTGCAGGGCTTGAGCTGGATTTAACTGAATCATTTCCTTCATCCTAGAGGCAGTCCTTGTTTTTGTTTGTTGTGTTCGTCTTGCTTTGGTTTTCCACGTTCTTCTCTTCTGGAGTTTCCTCTTATTGTCAAATCTGACTCATTCTTTGGGGCCCTTCACTTTTATGAAAACTCATTTCCTCTCTTCCTCCTTCAAGCTAATATTTATTGAGCATTTAAGGTACCAGCTCCAGCTTTAGGTGCTTTGCATATATCGACTCATATAATAACCAGTGGTGTGAAGTTGGGACTATTATTACTCCCTTTTTTGCAGGTGCAAAATGGAGAAACAGAAAGGTAAAGCCATTTGCTCAAAATCACACACCTGGTGAAGCTGGGATTTGAGCACGCAGGTCTGTCTCGAGTGCTGCCCTGGACACACTGCTGCGTCCCCCACATTGTCCCAGCCCTCTTGGATCTGCCCCTTTTCTGAACCCTACAATCACTTCTCTAATGTATGCTGTTTGCTAACTGTTTGGAGACTGTTCCAATGCTGCAGGAAATGGCTCTTCTTAAGTGGTATCCACATTACTGCTTCTCACATTTTTTTTTAAAGAAAATTACATTGGGGTTTATTTTGGCAATTATTTATTAAAGAATGAACACTGGAAGAAGGAGCAAACAAGAAAAAAGGAAATAATTGAAAGGTAAGCCTTCTGATGGAAGAATTATTTTTAAGCTGAGAATTATTATTTTTTAAAATGTGGAACTGCCCCCTCCACTCACACACCTGTGCACATGCTCACACACCCATGCCTGTGTGCAAGCACTCACTCGCACACACACTTGCCTGCATACAGTCGTGCACACACACACACACACACACTTGTGCGCAGACACACGGAGGACAAAAATATGTTCTAAATTCTGTTTCAAAAGGCGAAAGCAACACATATTCATTAAAAAAAATATCCAGGGGAGCAGATGTGGTTCAAGCAGTTGAGTGTCTGCTTCCCACATGGGAGGTCCTGGGTTCCATCCCCAACCCCAGTACCTAAAAAAACAGAAAAATAAATCCAAATACTGACAATGTATATTGTAGAAAGTATGTCTGCCTTATAATCCCCACCCCAGATAGAAACCATATAAACACTTTTAAGTATTTTGGTGTCTATTCTAACAGACTGTTTTTTGTTGTTTTTTTTAAAAAAAAACAACAACAATGAGATAAATAAAAATAATTATTTTGTAAAAACAGTATTATACTGTCGTAGTCATTGCTGTGGACTTAGGTCCCATCTTTCCATGTCTTTGAGTGTAGATCTCCTTCATTCTTTTCCAACAGTAATTTAGCATTCCGAAGTGAATTGCCCAAATGGAAAAAAGTATCCTACTGATGGACATTTGGATTGGGTACACGTTTCCAATATCGTGCACACGTGCATTTCAAGCAGCCTTGGGCCAAGTAGCTGTTTGACACTTTTGGGGAAAGAAATCACACAGCAAAGAGAAAATATGACCGAGGAGAACAACGCTTCTCAAACTGGGTGCTCAAAGAAGACCGTGGCTGGGATGTTAGCTAGCGTCCTGCAAAGCTAAATCGTCCTGGCAGGATCCCAGAAGGGCCACCCTCTCCCAGTGAATCACTGTCCTGCTCCGAGTCAGACATTGCTGGAAAGAATCACTGGGGTTTTCGCATGGCTGCAACAAGCAACTAGTAACATTTCCTTGGGAAAATGCTCAGGTCAAAAATACCCTTTGCTCTGTTATATGGAGTAGAACTCTGCTTCTCCAGTGGGAGTTATTCAAATACCGGGGCAGATCCAAACTGGCTTTCCTGAGGAAAGATGTTCCTCGACTAGGCAAGGCCAGCCAGGGTGGGCTGGCTTCACTCCTCTCGCAACCCACTGCTGTCTCCCGCTCATCCAGTGCCTTTCCTCCCTAGCTTCCCGCTCCAGGCACTGGGATGCGCTCTCAGGAGCGCCTTCGTGCGCAGCAGGGTCCCCCAGTCTCCTGCTGCTGTTCCACATCCTGCCTGCTCTACAAAGGCTGCCCCAGCCCCACCTCTCCCCAGCAGGCTTCCGGGCTTGGACACTTCTTCCTCCCCTGAACAGCGGCGACGGTCCCTGACGCCAGCTCCGCAGCGATTCATTCACTCGCCCACTCGTTCATTCATTCAGCAAACATTTTCTGAGCATGTGCCAGAGAGACAGCAGTGAAGAAGACAGTCCTGCACCCACGGAGCCGACATCCCAGTGGAAGGAAGCAGACAACTGACAAATAAATATTTATTTACCGTGTCAGTACAATAGTGTGTATTTTATATAACCTGGTACAGGAGGGCCATGCAGATACTGTGACTCGTCACCAGAGAGTTGAATGAGGAAAGAGGGAGCCTTGCAGATATCACTGGGAAGAGACTTCCAGGAGAGGGAAGAGTGAGTGCAAAAATCCTGAGCTGGGCTTGTGCTTGGCCTTTTGGGAACCATCAAGGAAGCCATTGAGCTACTCCTTAAATGTGATTGTTGTTTTACAAACAAGCTGTCTCCTTGACTCAAATGCAAGTTTCTTGACACTGGGTGCTGTCAGGTGGAGATGACGGGTCATAAATGGTGGTGGTGATTTCTTTCCCCAAAACCCCACCCTTTGAAGTACACTAATCTTTAATATACATCCTTGTGTCCTAGATTGGCTTATACCACTAGCTTGCAACACTCAAATATTCTAATAAAAAAATACTGATGTTCTTCAGATATGTAGGCAATGAACGGCAGCATGCCTATGCCCTGGCAATATATAGAAATTATGGAAAGCCGGAAGAGATACACCTTCCATTTTAAGAAGCTGGAGTCATAACTCTAAACAGGATAAACGAATGCCTTCATTCCTCATGCCTGCCCTTGTCTCAAGCAAAACAAAAGCAAAACAAGACAGAAACACAATGGGAAGAGAGGCCAAAAAGTAAACAACTTAGAGCAAGCAAATAAAAACCATGGAGTAGTTCGAAGTCTTCCCAAATAAATCTTCCTGAAATTGTGACACCTTTATCCTTCTTGCCATACAAATAAATTAGGGGGAAAAAATTAACTAGGTCCAAAGGACCCTGGCCATATAATTTTTAAATAAAATTTTACGCAATTCATTAATCCTCTTCATCATTTATAGGTGAGTTCTATATATATGCTTGTGAAAACTTTCTAGTGGATAGCATAATATATGTGATTGTTAAAATGTGTCTCTGGCCATCATATGATTTGGATATGAGGTCACCAGTAGACTGTAAAGTCCATGAAGGCAGAGCTTGTGTTACCCCAATACCATAATTACAAGGACAAATTGTATTTGCTTGGCGCTAGTTGTGTTTGCAGTACATCATGAAACCTGCACATGTTTTTAGTTACTTGGACAACCTCCCAACATGTAAGCTCAACCCCCAATATAGAAGGGGATTTTTGTCTTTTTGGCTGGATACCCAGAACTTAGCAAAGTACTTCACCCATAGTGGGCCCATAACAAATGTTGAGTAAATAACTCCTAACTCATTTTCTGAAATGAGATATGGTAAATCTCACTCATTCAGTCTCTCAATGAATCAGTCAATGCATGTTATTTTCCAGGAACCGTTCTCACCTGTGGGAGCCCCACAGCCACCAAAGCCAAACCCGAGACCACAACCCCAAGCATGTTGCCTCAACTTCTCTACTCTGATGGAGGAGCAGAAATCATTACCTCCTCAACATTTCATTTCTTCTGTGGCACAAAGGCCCAGCACACTTTCTAGCTAGAGAAACAGGTGCTGAGAGAACAATCTGCTTGCTAAAGCCAAGTCTTTTGCTGTGATCTGAGGCCCAGGCTTACTACTGTGCTTTCAGGGGGAAATATTTCCCATGGCGATGCTGAGCTGCTGATAGTATCACTTCCTCTAAATATTTCCACTCCTCACAAGTGAAGCTGTGGGTGGGGGAATTTCAAAGTCATGGAAACTAGTGAAAAAGGTTACTAAAGGTTCATGGACGTTGTACCGTTTGATGACTGTGGGTAGCTCATTAGTCTCAGGTACTGAGAGGAAAAGATGAATAGAAAAAGTACATCAATGGGAAGCCTGTCGGCAAGCATGCTACAAAACTGCGTTCTCTTCAGGATCTAGAAAGTCATTAGGAGCCCAATTTGCTGGCCTGGGGGAGGGTGTTTTTATAAAGCAAGCATTCATATAGGTCCTTTCTCAAAGGACTTACGTGGTAGGGGAAGTGGACAATGAGAGTGAAAGCCTTCCTCAATCTACCCGCAATCCCGCGTGCTGGCCCAGGCACAATTGTGGGGAGTTGTTTTCATCTCTTCCACCCGCTCCCACTTAAGGTCCCTCCCCTCCTTTGATATTTCTTTCCCTCTGGCTCTCAGTTTCCTAATTTATTCACCTCTTACTATTTCTAACATGAGACAAAGCCGCCCATCTCTGCTGGTAGTATTTTGTGCCCAAGGAAGGGAAAATTGGAAGGACCTTGTTCCCTCCCGAAAGCCTATTTCCAGCCTCCGTCTTTGACAACTGCCCGGCACTGTCAACGGACAGAAATGGAAAACCATCTGCACATATGTTCACCCAACGGTGTGCACTAGAACCATGAAAAAGAAGGAACAACGCCTGTTTGCGTCGACGCAGATAACCCTCAAAAAACAGCTGAGCCAAAGGGCAAGTCTCAGAAAAATATATCTGATATGATTCCGTTTATTTAAAGTTTCAAATCAGGCAAAAAATAAGATACATACAAATTATGCATGTGTATTCCTATGCACAAGGTCAGTCTAGAAGGAAACGTAAGGAATGATTAATACAAAAATTTAAGGCAGCAATTCCCTAAGTGAGGGGAGAAGGGGAAATGGATGCAGTTGGTTAAGGGCATGCAGCAGGTTTCAAGGGTTGGTAAAGTGAGCAGTAAGCAAACACATATTTATTTTATTAATTCTATTATTATTTAAAATGTACATACATAATATATACATTTTTTGTAGTGTGAGATATTTCTTAAAATTTTTAAAAAGATAAATTTACCTGGATTATTAATCCTAATTTATCAACTTCCTTGGAATGTGGAGGGACTTGAGGGAGGGGCCGCTGTCTACAGACATTTCTCATCGGTTGGCCTGTTGTTAATTGAGTTACAGACCTCAGTTCACCAAAGCTTGGAATCTAAAGTAAAAGTGAAAAGGAATGTGGATGGACGGACCCCTCCGCCTGTCACCTCACCTCACCATTGCTGAGTTATTTTTGGACCCCAAGGATTCTTAGTTGGGGCAGAACTACCACATCACCGGAACCTTGTGGCGAGTCGATTTTTAGTGGCCTTTGCCGCCAGCACTGTGAGGTCATCGTTGGATGACTGAAAGAGCCTGCAGCTAGCAAGGGCAGCCTGCACACCTCCTTCCCAGGACAGCCACGCCATCACTGGCCCTGGGCCACGCCCAGGGCGGGCGCCAGGGTGAAATGAGACACAGCTGTGCCTTTGAGGAGTTCGTTCTGGCACAGCCATCTTCTTTTACTCGAATCCCACCTTCCAGTGTTTGCCAGGGGAGGGGTGCTATGAACGGACTCTCTTTTTAATTTTACTTAGAGAAATTTGTATATATA
>JAQZBX010045387.1:0-21063 GCA_029593785.1 Cabassous unicinctus | reverse complement strand
AATGCATTGAAGAAGTCAGTTGTAGTTAGATCATGGAGGCTTTGAATTCCAGGCTAAGAAGTAGCTAACTATTACTCACACTTTATTGAAGAGGACACAAACTCAGAGAGATTATATGGTATGCCCTAAATTGCCAAAGTTTTAAGTAAAAGCTCTAGCCTTTGAACTGCCTTCTGTATTTCTTTCCATTCTACAAGGCTTCTCATTGACGTCATTGTTTTAGGAAGATTATTTCAGTAATACCCATAAGGCCTTGATTTAGGGAATGGCAACAGGAATGGGTAAGAAAGGGACAAGTTGTGAAAATGAATGGAATTGAACCAGATGATCTTTTAGCTCCTTTCTGGCCCTAACAGGAGTCTGTTGGCTTTCTTACCCCTCTAGGTTTAGAAAGAAAATCTTTTCATCATATAATCAACTTTATATCATTTTTGTTTTCAGAATTTATAATATATATTCTTCTCTTATGTGCTTTTCTACAGGTTTTAGATGGAGCAGGATTAGATATTGATTTCCATCTTGCCTCTCCAGAAGGCAAAATGTTAGTTTTTGAACAAAGAAAATCAGATGGAGTTCACACGTAAGTAATGTCTTCTAGTTTAGTTACTTAAGATGAATAATACCAGTGGGCTATCTGCAGGGCACATTCAATACTAATTCTCAGTAATAGATGCTTCCATATGAATATTTTAAACAGTCCTTGATAATGGGACATCTTATAAACTAAAATGTCTTCCACTAACCTTCATTTTCTTTTTCTTGGGGAGTTTTGCTTTCGTCTTGACTTAATTTCTTCTTTGCTTTGGTTGAATAGATGAGTATTCCCTATGTAGTGTGTTCAGTTATTGTGGCATTTTAAACCTGCCTCTCTGGGTAGCACAGAGCTTTCATTTTTAACTAAAAGCAGTTATTCCAAGTTATATGTGTCCTAAAGTTTCTTGAACCACTGGCTGTATCATCTTTGCCCATAGTTTTTCTTCTTATTGTATTAAACAATAGTATAATACATCATTCTCTGCGTGTGTATATAAATTGTATTTTACTCTGATTGCTTTTTAGATATGAAAAAAAAAGTAAAATGTATGGCTATAAATAAATCATATAGAAAGGAATATTTATGATAACTCTTTAAATTCAGAGTTTGACAAAAGGCCATATATATATTCTCTTCTTACATCTCACTTCCTTCCTTCATTTCACATCTCACTGGTGTGTTTCCCTGTTCCATAGCCATTTTTTTAGTTAATATTGTTATGTGTTAAAGCTGAACTGTGAGTTTTATAGGAAGTGAAAGAGCAAATATGGAGTGTTCTGTTTGCCATAAACTAGGCTTGGCATTTTATATGCTATCTAAATCAATCTTATAATACACTATAAGATAGATGTTTTGATTCCCGTTTTACAGACAAGGAATCTTTACAGATAAGGAGGGTCAGAGAAGTTAAGTAAGTCTGCAGGGATACACACTAGTTAAGAGGTACAGGCTAGATCAATGAAAACTGTTGCTTTTATCCCATATAATGCTTAGATCATACCTGGCACATAGCACTATGCAAGTGTTAGCTATTATTATAATTATTGGTCTATGTTAAACCATAGTGCCTGGAGGTAATTGATACTCTGTATATATTGAATGCATATATGAATGAATGAGGGAAAAAAATGTGTCAATCATAATTTTTAAAGATATTCATTTAAAAGTGCTTTTTTTTTTTTAATATAGTAAACTTTATTTTTTAAAGAGGTTTTAGATTGCAGAAAAGTTAAATCAAAAGTATGAGGGAGTCCCATGTACTCCCCTCCCTCTCCCACACCATCCCCTATATATTTTTAAATGTAGCAGTACAATTTATGATGATGTATCTGTAAAAGCCACTCACTAAAAAAATGCACGCTTAAAAAATGACTCACTTGTGGTAAGGACTAACCTACCTACAGTAATAATCTAAATAATAAAACCATCATTGTAACATTTATCAGTACTTCACACATCTAAAACATTCTGAAGGAGGCAACTACCATTGTTATCACTTCTTTAAAGTCAAAAACTTAAGCACAAATCAGAAGTAAGAGAACTTCAAAATGTTTGCATTTGCATGCATTTTTGGCTGAACTTTCAAAGGTTCCACATATAACAAAACCACAACTTTGAATCAAAATGAATATTAAAAACCTTTAAGCCTTGTGACAAACTTACTCTACAGAAGCAAGTAAAACAGAGTGAATAGTAACAGTAGTATATTTCTAGGAGAGAAAGCAATCACTTATTTCCTTTATCATAAAACAAAAGTCAATGAGTCAACATTTTAATAACACTGACCAAGTTATTAATTATTCAAGAATTTGCTTTTCAAGTTCTGTCTTTAAAATGTATCCATCCATATATTTGGATTAAATTAAAATGATACATCAAAAACATTTTGCTCAGAATTGTAATCTTAAGTATAAACTATAACTTATCAAAACATAGTCCAAACAGTATACAATAATGCTACTATTTTGATTTAAATGCTTCATATGAAAAACTTATCTTACAAACAGGAGTTTTGCCCTGTTTCTCTAGAATAAGTGTCCCTATGTCTAAAACTCTTTAAAATGATAATCAAAAAAGACAGATTCAAATAATTAATGCTATGCATTTTCCTTCATTGGGCTTTGATAAAAACAGAGCAATCTGGTATTGAAGCACCATCTTCCTTCTCAGTTACAGTCTCTACAGTCCCAGAAGCAGACACAATAACCGTTATTTTATTTGTTGAAGCTGTCTTCTCTTTCTCAGCAATAGCTGCACAAACAGCAAAAATCTCATCACTTTCAAAGTCATAGTCAGGAATTGACTTTGTTGGGAAATCTGATACTTCTGCTGATGATTCACTCTTTTTAATCCTCTGTGCCACTTTCTGTTCCTCCTGGAGTGTTCTTGCCCAAGAAAGGACTTTCAGGGTTCACTGGATAGATGTGAAGGGCTACTTGAAAACTTTGAATTGCTTCATCCATTTTGTTACTTGGCTCTCTGTTGATATTGTTCTGTTGTCTGTCTTCTTATCCTTTAGTTTACCCTTCCTAATAATCTTCATTTCTACATTCTTCTCCAAATCTCTCGCCCTTGTTTTTTCCTTTCAGGCTAAGGTACCCCCTTTAGTATCTCCTGCAAAGTTGGTAACATATTCTACCAGTTTTGGTTTGGCTGTGAAGACTTTGAACTCACCCTCATTTTTGAAGGACAGCTTTGCTGGATACAGATTTCTTGGCTGGCAGTTTTTCTCTTTCAGTACCTTAAATACATCACACCACTTTCTCCTTTCCTCCATGGTTTCTGATGAGAGGTCGGTACTTAATCTTACAGAGTTTCCCTTGTATGTGATGCCTTGCTTTTCTCCTGCTCCTTTCGGAATCCTCTCTTTATCTCTGTTGTTTGTCATTCTGAATAGTAGATGTCTCGGGATAGGTCTATTCAGGTTTATTCTGTTTGAGGTGCGTTGTCCTTCTTGGATATTGATATTTATGTCCTTCATAAGAGTTGGGGAGTTTTCAGTCATTATTTCCTCAGATATTCTTTCTGCCCCTTTTCCATTCTTTTCTCCTTCTGGGACACCAATAATGCAAATATTTGTGAGTTTTCCATCGTCATTCAATTCTCTTAGACTCTGTTCCATTTTTTTCCATTCTCTTCTCTTTCTCTTCTTCTTTCTTTTCCAGTTCAGATGTTCTGTCTTCGAAATCACTAATTCTGTCTTCAGGTAATTCAAATCTGCTCTTATGTGCCTCTAATGTTTTTTTAATTTCGTCCATCATTTTTTTTCATTCCCATAAGGCCTGTTACTTTTCTTTGCAGGCTTTCAAATTGTTCTTTATGCTCTGCCAGGGTCTTCTTAATCTCCTTTATTTCTTTAGTCATATTTTCTTTAAATTCTTTGTAATGATTTTGGAGAGTTGTGTCATTATCACTGATTAATTGTATTAAATCCTGTATCTCTTCAGGATATTTGGTTTGTTCTTTTGGCTGGGCCATCTCTTCCTGTTTCCAAGTATGGCTTGTAATTTTTTGCTGATGTCCAAGCATCTGAATATGTTGGTGTATTTACTCTGATGGCTAATTTCTCTCTCGCCTGTTGTTTTTTTTCCCACAGCTCTTCTTTGATATTTAGTTTACCGTATTCTCAGCCTTTAAAATTGCCCAGCTTAAGTTTTCAAAATCAGGCCAGGGACTCATTAGTGGGGTGCAGATTTTCTCCCAGGGATTGGATACAGAGAGTGTGAACCGTTTTTGTCCATGCAGTTTCCAGACCTGCCAGCAGATGGCACTGATCAGCATATGTTTCCATGGAGGTGTTTAAGTCTTGGCTTTCCTGTGTTGAATCTCCACATCAGAGATTCATAGTGGGCTCTACTGGAGAAATTCACTGAAGAAAAGCACCCCAACCTCCCCTCCCTTTTCCCTTGAAACAACTGACAGGGAAGAACATGGCTGTTCCCCTCTCAGTTGGCTACAGTGAGCCAGGGGTTTTACCCCAGCTTAATATCTTGGGGGTGGGGGAGGGGAGCCCTTCCTGGCCACCACGGGGGCTTGGTAGCTCACGTTTGTCATTTCGGCTTCTCTCTGTCCCTCACTCTCCTGGGAGTTGTATAGCACTGTCCTGGTCTGCTGACCCCAAAGCAGTTCCCTCGGACAGCTTTTGGTTTTTTCTCTGTTTTTGTGAGAGCATTCAACTCTGCCTGTTAGTCTGTCACCATCTTCCCACAGTCCTCTTTTCCAAAAGTGCTTTTTAAAATGTCCTCTCACCTATGCAGAACTAAAAAAAAATTGTATAAACTATTAATAAATAAAATAGAGAAATGGCCATTTTAAAATCAATTTAGATTGAGATACTTAAACTATGCTTTCTCTTTGATAGGTATATGAGCAATAAGAACTAAGAATGCAGTTCATCTTTTAATTTCAGAATATAAAATATGTATTGAATTTATATCATTTTTTATTTCTCTCCAGTTTTCTGCTTGCCTTTATGTATAAATTAAAATTAACTATAAAGGGGGAAAAGGTATATTATTGCTTTCTTGCATGGAATTAATTATCTTACCTCTAATTAAGTCATTGGAGAACAAGAATTGACTTTGGAACAGTTTACTTCCTTGAGTTCTTTTGATATTTCAGACCATTCATCTAATCACTATATATATATAAATTTTTGTTCTTCACCACACTGTTTGAGGTATGTGATATTATTATTATTTTATTGACAAGAATGCCAAAGCATAGAGCAGTAAGTAAGTTGCTGAAGGTTATACAGCTAGTGAACAGAGAAGCCAGGATCCAAAACCAAGCTGTCCCAGGCTGTTCAAATTTGCAAATCCAGTTTCTAAAAATTAGATTTAAGCAAAACTATTATCTTGTCTTTCTAATTTTTTAAAGGCAACTAAAATGTTATGGCACTGAAAGAGTTGTTTGTTTTTTAATTGAGTCTTGAAATAAACTAGTGTCCTTCTAGAAGTTAGGGTTAGTAAAAATGCCTTCCAACAGAACTCTAAATAGCTTAAGAAACATTTATCTGTCTAGCATAGCCTAGAATGAGGAATTATATATAATTTTTTTTTAAATAACAGAATTAATATCACCCTGACTTAAACCAGAATTTTACATTTTGGACTACTTGTATTAACTTTTTGTTCCACTTGAAGGGAAAATTTAATCTATGCATTTTTATTTGGATAATATTTTATATCATTTGTAGTAAGAAAATTCCTTTCTACTAAACGTAGTCAGCACAGGTTTAAAAGAGAATAATATTAGAATGTCTGTAAAGTAGTAAGAAATCTTTGTTTTTTACAAACATGTTGAAGCCCATATGGCTGGGTCAGTGTTTCTCCACCTTTTTTTCATTTTCACTTCTGTATGGACCTCTTTTAGGCATTTTTTGGCCTAATCAACCCCCCATCAAATTTTAATACCACAGATGTACTGTATAGCAGTTTATGTACTGTGTATGGATCTGTGCTTTATACTTACAAATTCCACAAAGCTTACTCTTTTTATTCAATGAATGGTTAAGAATGACTAAATAAAGTTAAAAGTTAAATTAAAAATTTTAAAGTTATTAACTTTAAACTTAACTTTATAACTATATTTTCTGTTTTAATGTTTTTTGCTTATATAATGTCAATTTTATATATGTTAGCAACTTATATAAATATATAATAATGTAATCAGCTTTTAAAAATCATTCAAAAATATTATTTTCCAGCAATATAAAATTATTGAAAAAAATTACATTAATTTCTTAAAAATTGTTTGAAGTAAACTTAACTTTCAACTTGTGCTTGATATGAGAAAATAAGGCTTAATTTAACCAGCTCCTAGATAGTTAATCAGATATTGTTGACATCTTTACTTTACAGCTTTTGGCACAATTACTAATTACTTAAATAATTTTGTAGAATTAAATGATAAAATATAAACTACTTTTTTTTTTTAATTTTCCAAACCCAAGTCTCAAAAGCATGGAGAATCAAATATAAACAAAACCCAAAATAGAACCAATGCCAGTCAGTAGGCATGTACAGACCATCTTTTACAATATGACGTCTAAATCAATCAGTCAATCCAGAGAAAACCCTCCAATCACAGCTATCTATTCACCATGGTTTTGTAGCACTGATCTTGAGTACATTTTGAGTATCTTCCATGAACTCACATTGCTTATGAGATACCCAAGAAAATTCAATGAGAGAAATTAAATACTGAGGAATGATTTTGTTCTGTAGGACTGAGCTTTGGAGGTCCACAAAGTATTAACTAAGATTTTTTTGCCCGTTTATGGGTGATAATACATTGCAAATACATGATGTAAGTGAATGCTGTCCTTAAGAAGAGTCATATTTAGTGGTTATACATGTAATAGTGATGCCATTAATCAAAATATGGTGGAAAATTTTCTTCAGGAAATGCCCCACATCTGGATCATGTTATTTAATAGTGATGGCATTTTGTTTTGTTTTGTTTCCTTTTAAAGTTGTTATACTCCATATTCACCAGAGTTTGCTTCAGGCTTCTTCCAAAGGTTAAATACATCCTCAGAAGACAAAGATTTATCATGACTAAGGAGAATGCAGACAGACCATGAAAATGGTAATACATTACCAATTGTATTAGAAAGATCAACTAAAAAAAACAAAGCCTCATCTATGCCTGTAACAGGCTATATGATCATGGGCAAGTATCTTAATCTGTTTGAATCTCATTTTACCTACAATATACTTACTTCAAAATGTGATGGTGAGGATTAAAAGATAAGTGAAAACAGTGTGTTAAATTATGACTTATGAAGGGCTGTTATTTGTAGTATATATGTTAAAATCCAATCACACGCACATACTCAGAAGTCCAATCACGTTGCTGCATAAAGTTATCTCTTATGCTGAGACAAAAAGTAGGAGTTGGAAATAGGGAGAGAAAAAAAAAAAAGATGGAGATTGGCTTAGAAGAGGAGACTCACATATATTTAGAAGGCTATTGAAAATAATATAAGCCTCCTGAAAATTTAAGTGATCTAGCATATTAAACGTAAAACTCTGGAATCATTTAGAGCAACCTTCTATAAATAGTCACAACAAAACTAAAACACAGTTTGAACTGTGTTTTTAGCTATTGTGAACTATAGGAAAAAAATATTGAAAGGTTAGTAGTCATTACATGGTGATTGTGATGGTTGGTTCATGTGTCAGCTTGACCAGATGATAGTGTCCAGTTGTTTGGTTAAGCAAGCACTAGCCTGATTGTTACTGTGAGGACATTTCTTGGACTTAAATCATCAATAAGTTGATTGCATCTATGGCTGATTATATTTACAATCAACTGAGGAGATTGCCTTCTACAATGAGAGACATCTCATCCAATTAGTTGAAGGCTTTAATAAGAGAAGTGATGATTTCAGCAGTCAGAAGAGAGAATTTCCATCACTACTTCAGCCAGCCAGCTTCTCCTGGAGAATTCATTGAAGACCAACATAGGAATTCCTGGCTTGCAGACTGCCCTGCAGAATTTGGACTCGTGCATCCCCAGTCGCGTGAGACAATTCTTTTTAAAAAATCTCACAATATTTAAAGATAGTCTCCTGTTCTATTTCACTAAAGAACCCTGACTAATATAGCTTTGGTACCGGGAGTGGTTCTTGAGAAACAGTATCTTAAGGATGAGATTTCTGAATTGCTTCTGGGTTTTATGGAATTGGTTCTTTAAACTGATTAGATTCAAAGGCAGTAATGACTTTATTTCCAGTAATCAAGATGACAATCATAGTCCATGGCATTAGCTGGCAATAGAGATAGACAAAATATCACCACTGGATACAGTTGCTTTCATGCTTAAAAGAGTCATGGAGGGAAGCGGGTGTGGCTCAGTGGATAGAGCCCCGTTTACCATATGGGAGGCCCGGGTTCGCGTCCCGGCGCCTCCTTGTGAGGGCAGGCCGGCTCGCGCAGCACCGTGGGCTGATGCGGCAAGACCTCACAGCAAGGGGGAGATAAGCAGACACAGAGAAGACACGCAGCGAATGGACACAGCAGCACAAGCAGCAAGGGGGGGATAAATAAATAAAATAAATAAATCTTTAAAAAAAAAAGAGTCATGGAGGGGGCGGATGTGGCTCAAATGGTTGGGCGTCTGTCTCCCATATGGAGGGACCTGGGTTCGATCCCTGGGACCTCCTGGTAAAATAAAAGACAAATATAGAAGGCGCGTGGGCCACCAGGCCCCATATGTGGGCGTGCCAGGCCCTGCCGAGCCATGCAGCAAGATGATGACGTAACAGGAGAGTGACACAAGAGAGAGCCAAGACACGCGCCAAAAAACCAGGAACTAAGGTGGCACAGGCGGTAGGAGTCCTCTCTCCCACATTGGAGGTTCCCAGGATTGAATCCCAGTGAAGACAGGAGAAGGATAAGAAGAGAGGGCAGGAAACAGACACAGAGAATTGCCCAGCAAATGGACACAAAAATAGCAAAAACTGGGGTGGGGGGAGGGTAGGGTTAAAAATGGATAAAAGTAAGTAAATAAATAAATCTTTTAAAGAAATGAAAAAGAGTCATAGCTCTGGGCGAGAATATTTTTGACACCTTAACAGAGTTTTGTGGAGTTAAAAGGTATAATGATGTTGGCTGGTTGTTCCTAAATATGTAGGATACAGGTATAAAACAAAGGAATGAGCTGAAGGCTTCAAATTTGCACCTTATAGGCTGAATGAAGAAAGTGAAAGTTTCAGCATACTAAAGGTTTGTAACAGAACTTAATGCTAGACCACAAAGATAAGGAATATTAACCCAGAGCAACTCTGACTCTAAACTCCCACTGGTTTGGAGAGTTCACCAATTCCAAATGAAGCTATCCTTAATAAACTGACAAGAATTGGGTGATAAGCAGTTTAGAATGCAGCTAGAAAAGTTTAGAAGTCAAGTCATTTAAGTAGACATTGCTTAACATATCAATTGATACAGCTAGACATTGCTGGATATATCAAAATATGTAAGTATCATGGGAATAAAGAAAATTGACCTTTCTTGGTACAAGATAATTCATTTAATGTGCACATTAGGTATATTGGTTGATTTTTTTTTTTTTTGAGGTACCAGGGATTGACCCAGGACCTCATGTGTGGGAAGCCGGCACTCAACCACTGAGCCACATTGGCTCCCCTGCGTTGGTTTTTTCGTCTGTTTTTTTGTTGTTGTTTTTTGTTTTTAGAAGACACTGGGAACCAAACCTGGGACCTGCCATGTGGGAAGCAGGTGTTCAACTGCTTGAGCCATATCCACTCCCTATTGAATTTTTCAGAAAGACAATTTGTAATTTACTTTGTGACTGAATAAAAGACTGAATATGTATCTATCATTTGAATCGGTATTCACAGGGTAATTTTTTTTCTACTTTCCCCACCACACACAGGGTAATTTTATAAATACATGTCCTTGTAAGATTGTTTGAGTTGGTTTTTGACCAGAGTCTTAAAGAGTTATTGATAAAGAGTTATTTGTGAAATTATTAACTCAGTAAGAAAAACTGTCACCTCGTTGATATAAAATGTAAACCAGTTTTGGTATCCATTCTAGGAAGTGGTGTTTGTTTTGTTATTTGGGGCAAGTAGTAGTAAATGTCATTAGTCTGTGTAAGTGTTCCTCTATAAAAAAAATATTAGAAAACCACTGTTAAATTATCTTTGCCCAGGCCAGTTATCTTGAATGAGAGGCTAATGAGACCAGGGTCATAAGTACAATTTAAGTGAGCATGGCATTTATTCAGTAAAGGTGATATCACTAAGAGTAAAACTCTGGTGTGGGCCACAGACTTCACCCCTAACCTTTGTAAACTGCATTACAAAGATGTGTTTAGTTGGTATAAGAGGCCTAGAAGAAAGCACTTAGTACAATCCAGCACTGCCTTTGAAAACAAAACTCAATTTACAGGTTAAGCTCAACTGAATACTAAGGAAGTAAGTCCTTATGTCAGTAAGCATTCCAGTTATTATAAACCATGTTATTTCTTTTACCTACACTTGGTTTTCCTTTGATCCCCAAATAGAAATACAGATAACTGAAGATACATACTTTTTAAAATACAGGATAGAGACTGAAGTTGGTGACTACATGTTCTGCTTTGACAATACATTCAGCACCATTTCTGAGAAGGTGATTTTCTTTGAATTAATCCTGGATAATATGGGAGAACAGGAAAAAGAACAAGAAGATTGGAAGAAATATATTACTGGCACAGATATGTTGGATATGAAACTAGAAGACATCCTGGTCAGTATGGTCTTTTAATAAAATAACAATCATTAACATCCTCAGGGCTTAGTGTGCTAGGCACTGAACTAAACATTTTGTCTGCATTATCTCATCTAGTCCTTACTTAACTCTGTGAGAAGATTATCATCTCTTTTCCAATGAGAAAAGTGAGGCTTAAGGAGATTAAGTCACATAACCAGAGGGAAGCAAAATAGAATCTGAGCACAGGCTCTTAAATATAAAACTCTTTAAAATGTTTACAAATAGATGACTGTAATGATATATAGCATATTTGTACCAGGTATAATAAAACTGAGTAATTTGGAAACACTTGAGATGTACGGGCATTTTTCCCACAGTATAGTTTTTAATAAGAAATTTTATATTACTTGATTAATTTGGGAACACTCTTTACATTACCCTGATCAGACTTAGAAGTTATCAGAAACTAGCAGTACACATTTGCACACCCCAACACAGCTTTGCTTGAATTGCTTTATGTTTTGTTTATTGTAAATGTGCATATGGAAGTTGATGAGCCTGTTTAAGAACTTATTTGCTAATATTTCTGCCAGTGATAAAAAAGGTTATTACTCTTCAGCCAAAGGTAGACATTATCAAATGTTTAGAATTTATTTAGTGATGTCTGCATTATATATATCTGTATTACAGAAATTCCTACAGAAGAAATAATTTGGTTATTCTAAGTTGAAACTTTCTAGCCTCTAATTATACTCTTATAACCTGAACATTTTTTTAATGTGGTATTTTGATAATTTGAGATTTCTTAGGGAAGCAACTATCAAATTAGCAGAATAGACATATTGTACATCATTTAGCTTAAGAAGTTGGAATATTACCATATATCATATGTGAAATTCCTTAGTTACTGAGCTCTCTGAGCCTTGATTTCCTAACCTGCAAAATGGAGATAATAACTCTCAAGTTGTGGTAAGGATAAAATGCGATATAACATATGTATGTGCTTTAAACAGTGCCTGGTACACAATAAATGTTTGTTTTCTTACCTTTGCCACTGGTATAATTGTGAATACAACTGAAAGGATTAAGTTTGACTTGAATTTTACTATGACATCTGTGAGTTCATATGTATGTTAAACTTAGCCAAGTTTTCTTTCAGTTCTAAAATGGAACTATCTTTCAGTCCAGCTTCAGCCTTCCTCATTTTCCCTTTCCTCTCCATTTTATACAGAGGGAACTGGCCTAAAATGTAAATGATGTGCCCATAGTTTCACTCCTAGTCCAGTCTTCCTCCCATACATTTTAACACTTTCAATCACATTAATATATCCTTCCACTTAAAAATTATTCTATCAGCAAGAACAAAATACACGCACCTAAGATTCTTATCAGTATTTCACTGCATTATTTACTATTCTCAAAAGATTGACTTCATTCATATTTAAATGTGGCGTAAAATACTTATAGATTTTTAAGAAAAATAAAATCTGTCAGATGCTTTTTCCATTTACTCCCCAAAAGATTGGATCACAACCACAAACTCGAATAAATAATTTTATATTTGTTATCCTAATGATATTGAAAAGAACTGTGAATGGTTATAAGTTTATTTGGGGATAAGAATTGCAATTCAATATTTTCCTGGACAATATTTACAGTACTAGATTACCATAGCCTTGTAAATATGCCGTGATAAATATTACATGCTGTACTTTTGTAGACTTAATAGAGCAGGCTGAAATTTTGAGTATATTTTGCTTAAATTAGGATTTTAAGCATAGTGACTATTTTCTTACTTTTACCATACTTTGACATTATTTTAGATCTCACTGTAATTTCACCTTAAATTCATATAGTTCTTTTATAGTTTTCAAATCCCTTATATCAGAAGGACCTTATTATAAAAAGTTTTCTTAAAAGATGTGCAACTTAGAATGCATGTTGGGAAGTTTCTCTTATGTGATCTTGGAACATTATTTTTGTATTATAAATAAGTTACATGTTTGGATGTATAGTCTGCACAGCTAAAATTGAAATATTTTCTCATTTCACTACTTTGTGATGTAAAAACATTGTTGCACTAGATACTAAATTGAACCAGACTGAAATTCAAAGATGAGAATTATAAACATATAATGTAAAAATTATCTGTCGGGTTTTTAAAAACAATCATTTTCTAATAGTTATGAAGGCTTAGAAAATGATAATGCATGTAAAAATTCCTGGCACTATCCATTCAAATATATTTTCCTATTATCCACTTTCCATTAACAGTAGCTTTGTTCTTTTGTTAAAGAATTCAAAACAATAATTAAATATCAGAACTATTACAGAACCTTGCAAAGGATCTTTAGATAATCTAAGTTGTATCTGTCCTTTAATTGAATTGTGTACCCTATCTTCTAAAATTGTGTTTGGATATAAAACTAACATGACTATCTGGGCACTGTGAAGCACGTTTTAATATTAACTTAAAATAACTGAGCATTTTTTTATAATAAAATTATTTTATTTATCTCCAGGAATCCATCAATAGCATCAAGTCCAGACTAAGCAAAAGTGGTCATATCCAAACTCTGCTTAGAGCATTTGAAGCTCGTGATCGAAATATACAAGAAAGCAACTTTGATAGAGTCAATTTCTGGTCTATGGTTAATTTAGTGGTCATGGTGGTGGTGTCAGCCATTCAAGTTTATATGCTGAAGAGTCTATTTGAAGATAAGAGAAAAAGTAGAACTTAAAACTCCAAACTAAAGTACTTGACATTGAAAAACATGGGTGGAAAAATGCAGTAAAACTGTTACAGTCAAGTCCATTAATAGTTTTTATCTAAAATATTTTCAGGCATTATCATGTGAAGCAAGTATAATTTTAATGTGAAAGCGAAGTCTTCACTTTCATCTGTGCAAGTAATCTTACTGACCCAGCAGTACTTAAGTGTATAATAGAAATATTTTCAAGAGCATAGATATAATTGAATGAAGAAACCATATAACTTACTGCATTTTCTCAAGTCTGAAACAATTTTACAAATGCCATAGTTGTTTTAAACAAATGAATGTTGGACCTCAATGCAACTCAAAACAATCTATTTTTAAAAGTTTTTTCTTATAAATGTGGCAATTATAAATTAATTGTAGAAGTTTCCAATATGTTGTTATAAATCTCATCTGATAATTACCTAATTATGGATTGACTATATGTCTAGAAAACAAAGGCTCAACTTTTCTTTACATATTCACCTCTCCTATAATGTAAATAGATGAATAGCTTTGAAAAAGTTTGAAAAACAATAACATTTTTGAGACTTTTATAACCAAATACTATATTTCAATGTAAAATATTAGTAAAAAGTATTAGTTTTATATACTAAGCCTACATTCCCCATAGTTAACATTTTGATTGTTTTTAAAAGTGCAAAGTCATACTTTCCTTATTAAAATTATGACAAATTTTCTTTGAAGAATATCATCAAAGATTATTCAGTCTCCGTGAGTACACAAACATTCTGTCTAGTTCTTAACTAAGGTATAGAAATTTTAAATGAAATGTGAGGGGAAATAATCTTATTTTTATATTACCTGTCAACAGTGCTGTGTTAATTTTGACATGACTACTAACTTGTCAGTTGGGAAGGAAATATTGCTAAAAGAATCTGGGCCTAACATAAATATCTTTTCTTAGCCCTCAAAATGATCAGAAAAAATAAAAAGGAGTTTAGATCAAGTTAAGAGTACCTCATCAAAATATAAAGCTCACTGAAACAGAACTATAAATAAATGTCTGCAATCTAGTTCATCATGATGATCCAATCCTAATATAAAGTATAGGAAATCAATTTCCAGTTAACTAGAAGAAACTATGTATTTGGCTGTGGGTTTTATTTTTTGCAATTATTTCATACTGTTTTAAATTATCTTTTTAAAGTATTGAGATACATATGAAACTTAAGCTGCCCTCTAAGTTTCAGCACTGAGTCAACTTATTTCCATTTTTATTATAACTTTCATAAATATCCTTTCTGATCCCTTTATTTATTGACTTCAAAATAAGGATTGGAAATCCAGAGTCGCAAGTTATGAACACGCAATATGTGAATTACGTATATACATAGACGGTCTTTGCCATCCTAGCTTACTAGTAAGTACTAGTAATTTAGCTACATTAATGTACTCTTACTCAAGTTCTAGTAATTCAGCTACATCATCAATTAAATAGTTTATACCCATTTGTAATATTGTATATGACAAAATATATCATGAATTAGAAACAACCAACTTATAAATTTGGGTATAGAATCCATTGGTAGGTTAGTGCTGCGGAATTCTTGATAAGTGATAATGATATCCAGAGATACAGTGGTTTCATTTCTACCAAGACGGGTACAAAAAAGATGTATTTCTCTTCTTAGTCCCTTGGGAGAAGAATAGAAGTTTAGATTCCCTACCCTGAGACTTTTTAAAAATGATGTAAACCCTGTGTATGCTTGATCACCTTATTAACTAAGAAAATGTACCAGGTGTATTGTTTAACATATGTAAAACATGGGCCAATATATGATCATTGCCTGTGAAAAATCCTCCCTTTCCCCACTGCTAAATTTGTAATGAGAAGCAAATTTAATTATAGTACCATAACTAATAAAGCAGGGTACAGATATTAACTACTGCAATTTTTCTAAAAAACTGTGATTATGAATTCTACCTCTTATGTATGGCTCATCACTGTACAGTACTCTGATTTTGACATTGACATTGAATTTGTCTCATCATCCACATACATGATTTGTGCCACTGATTGTAACCATATGACTCAATTATATTTTACCATATAAAAATACTTAATGGCTTTATTTAGAAAACTTAGGAATGTTTTCCTTATTATTTAGAAAAAACTTAGGAATGTTAAAGACAATTTTATTTTTTTAGACACAAAGTGAAAAGAATGAGATTATTTAAGCATGTTACCTGTATTAACAAAAAAAAGGTTAAATTTGCAAATAAAATTCTTTTAACATTTTAAAGGCATATTGTTTATCTGCTTAATGCTTTTTAAAAATGTCAGTATTCAGTTTCTCAATTATGCTAAAATTAAGCAAGCTATTTATCACTTAACATCTGGTTTTGTCTTTAATTATATACACTTTCAAAATACTACAATATTTTACTAAGGCCTAGACTGTCACTCTGATTTGCTTTTGGATCATTAATGATGGCCTTTTCTTTCATGAATGTCAAGAAATGGAGGGTAAATACATTGGAAAATAGCATTGTAATAAATTACAAATTGAACTGTAATATTAAGCATTACCCTTTTTAAAAATTGTTGCCTTTAATTGAAAAATAATTTTTAAAAACCTAGTTATATGCCTCCCCAAATGAAAATTCTTTATCTGAAACTTTAATGGTTTTTCATCTGAAGTGTAACAACATGCAACCATTCTTCCTCAACTTGCTGTATTATCTTGAGCAACCATATTAAATGAACAGTGAAAAATGAATACTGAGCCAAGTGTATATGTAATATAATGAAATTACTATTAAGGAAAATCTTATTTATCTACCAATTGTTGTAAATACCATCTACTCCTTAAAGCCTTCATTGATCATCTAACTAAATGGGCTCTCCCCTCCATTTGAAAACCCAGGCTTTCTATTCCTTCATTTTACTTGAAATCTACATTGAAGTTTTGTTTATATACACATTTTATTCATTTGTTCATAAACATGCATTGTACTTGAAAGGTGCTCAAAAGATCATCACTTTTTAAAGTTTGGAATAAGCACCCAGGAAGCTTGTTCCACCCTCCACCCCACTAGGAGTGACTCATTAGGTCTGGAATATGGCTCAGGAATCAATTTTTAACGCCATATGGGATTCTGATGTCAATTATCATTGGAATTTTTGCTTGTTGGTTAATCTTGGGAAATCAAAACTCCTTTGAACCTATTTCTTCATTTGTAGAATACAAGAAAGTACCATGCTTGGTGTGTGTTGATATATTATTCGTCATTTCCTTCACACCATCTAGACAGGCCACTCTTCCCCATAAAATGGTAGAATTCCATAAGCTTCTTTTCTGCTTTTGCACTCCCATCACTTCCAGATGTCTAGGTTTCTGGAAAGCTCATGTCATTAGAAGCTGAGGGAATGACACTAATTAAAGAGTCCAGAGTTGAGATGATATGAGAGGTCACGCTGAAATGGACTTTGGATTCCTGCATCTGAAAGGTGAGAAAATGCAGGGCAGGGAAAAGACCTGGAAGTCTTCACTGACTGAATCAATAGCATCAAAATGTGACAACTTGGGGGACGGATGTGGCTCAAACGGTTGGGTGTTCGTCTCCCATATGGAGGGACCTGGGTTCGATCCAAGGTGACAACTTTAAAAAAAAAAAAAAAAAGCCTGCCATTTTAGTACTTGCATTGTTTTTGTTCCAACAAGGTTTTGATAAGATTGCCTTCCACAAGTAGACTAAGAGAACATAAGAAAGTAAAATGAAGAAAGAGAATCAGTTATCCAACATTGAAATGAACTATCTTATAAGGAGACTACTTCACAGTCCTGAAAACTTTCAAGTGGCAACAATGATCATATGTGAAAGGATTATTTCAACATTAGATATGAAACAGGAGACTGGACAAAACCTAACCTTTCTTCCTTTTATTTCAATTCTTAAGGCCTAATAATGTCATTTGGAGGAGAAAGCTGAAAAAGGCGAGAGCCTGAAATCACATTTTAGAGTTGTTTTGCTAGATTCTTGCTTGATGTTTAAAAATAAGTTGAAACCAAAATTAAAAACAAAATACCATTTACAGTTACTCTTAAGGAAAGTGAATTCTAACAAAAGTTATAGAATCTGGATGCTGAAAATTATAAAATGCTGATGAAATTTAAAAAGACCTAAGTAAATACCATGTTCATGGATGGAAGGCTCAGCATAGTGTAAAAAAAAAAAAAGTCCATTTTTCCCAAATTAATCTCTAAATTTAACACAATTCCTATCACAATCCCAGCAAAGTTTTTGTAGACCTAGACAAAGCATATTTCTAAAATGTATATGAAAAGGCAAAGATCCAAGGATAGCAAAGATAATTTTGAAAAGAAAGTGGGGGAAATCACTCTACCTGAAGACCGGCTTACTTATTGCTACAGTAACACTATATAGCTACAGTAATTAAGGATGATGTAGTATAGACAGAGGGACATACAGATCATTGGAACAGAATAGAGATTCTGAAATTCTATAAAACAAATACACCCAACAGATTTTTTTACACTTTTTTAGTTTATGTCCCACTGGGCGTGGGAGCCTGAAGCCTGGTGGCCCAACTGATTTTTGACAAAGATGCAAAAGCAACTCAATGGAGAAAACTATAGTCTTTTAAACAAATAGTCCCGGAGCAACTGGCCAACCATATGCATTAAAAAAGGAAAACATGAATGTTAAACTAAACTGTAAAATGTTTTGGAAAAAAAAATTAGAAAATCTTGAGGCCCTAGAGCTAAGCAAAAGGTTTTTTAGACTTGACACCAA
The DNA here is from genome assembly GCA_029593785.1 of Cabassous unicinctus. Lineage (NCBI taxonomy): Eukaryota > Metazoa > Chordata > Mammalia > Cingulata > Chlamyphoridae > Cabassous > Cabassous unicinctus. The sequence goes on along the minus strand of JAQZBX010045387.1, from coordinate 2,767 downwards.
AAGCATGACCCATAAAAAGGAAAAATGATAAACTGGATCTCATCAAGTTTAAAAACAATTTGTTCTGTGAACAACCTTGTTAAAAGGATGAAATAAGCTATAGATTTTGGAAAAAGCATATACAAACCACATATTCAACAAAGGACTAATTTCTAGAATATAAACTCTACAGTAAACAATTCAATATAAAAACGGGCTAATGACATGAACAGATATTTCAATGAAAGGGATATGTGGATGGCAAGTGAGTACATGATCAATGTCATTAGCCATTAGGGAAATGCAAGTCAAAACTATAATGCAATATCACTATGCATCTACCAGAATGACTAAAATAAAAATAGTACCACCACCAAATGCTGGCAAAAATGCAGAGAAACTGGATCAGACCTTGTTAGTGGGAATTTGAAATGTACAGCAACTCTGCAAAATATTTTGGTAGTTTCTCATAAAACTGAATATGTACCTACCATACAACCCAGAAATTGCACTTGTGGATGTTTACCCTAGAGAAATGAAAACTTATGTTCACGTAAAAACCTGTACACAAATGTTCACAGCAGCTTCATTTGTAATAGCCAAACTGAAAAGAACCCAAATGTCCTTTGGTAAATGAATAAACTTTAGCATATTCATACCATGAAATACTATGCAGCAATAAGAAAGTATTGTTACATGCAATTTTGATGACCTCAAGAATTCTGCTCATAAAAAAAACACCAATCTCAAATGGTTACATAGTGTATGATTCCATTTTTTTAGAACATTCTTGAAATAACAAAACTGCAGAAATGGAGAACATGGAGAAATGGTTTTCAGGGGTTGGGGATGGAGGTAAGAGGAATGTGACTATAAAAGAAGCCCTGTGGTGGAACAATTCTGTACCTTAATTGTGGTTACACAAATCTACAGGTGATAAAATAGCATAAAACTATATATATATAAGCACACACAAATAAGTGCATATAAAGTGCATGTAAAATTGCAGAAATGTAAATAAACTTGATTGTTCCAATATCAATTTTCTGGATTTGGAAATTGAAGGGTATGTGGAACATCTATAATTATTTGAAAATACAAATTTAAGACAAAGTTGGCAAAAGAATTTTATAGCTGAAACAGGCATTAGTATGTGGTATATTACTTAAGTCCAGGAATAAGTAAAATGTTAAAACCAAAATCTTTTACTCTTATTTTAGGTAGAAGTTCAATTCTTAAGGGATTTAATTATTACTGGAAAGGCAAAACATTTTCCAGGGAATTTAAGGAATTGAGCCTGATCATTTTTACATGCAATATGAAAGAATCAACTAAGAGTCAACCCTTTTCCTTTTTAAAACAAGTCCTTATTTTAAATATTGCCCAGGCATTATGATTAAATGGTTATAAGAACACTGCCATGGGAAGACCACAGCCGATTCCCCAAATGTTACAGAACCATCATTCTGTAAATCTCAAGAGAAAAATCTATCCTTGACTTTCCCAAACTTTGACTTTTCAGTAGAAAATTATGGCATATATTTATTTGTAAGGGAACTCTTGAATATAGGAAGACTCCTTCCTCCATAAAAGTAAAGTTTTTGCTGTGAAAGATCTCAGAATTAAGGTATATATAGCACATGCAATTGAGTAATTTATAATTAACTACTGTAAATTCTTAAATGCCAAAGGGATATAAATTTTAAAACAAATGTGCTGGCAATTACTACTTCACTTACTCCTTGACCAAACAGCAAAGGAGAAAATAATGAACAAAGATCAGTTTATTTACACCGGTGAATAGAGAAAAGTTGGAAAACATTATGCAGGTGTCCCTTATACCATAAAAGGAGAGTACTTCCTTTTTGGCCACCCAAGGGCAAATCAGAATACCATACTTTTAAGTGAAAAGTAGAGTTCTCAAGAAGAATGATCCTTTTTCAGTGAAAATAAGTAGCTATAAAATCTACAAGACTAAGGCTGTATATCATTATCTTTGGGTAGTAAACTGGGAGGATTTTCAAAATCTTTTATAATACTCTGTGTTGTCTGAATTTTTCACTGAGCAGTATTTTTACATCCTGGTTAGAAATAGTAAAGCCTTTTCACTTTGGGGGAAAAGAAGAGTTGATAAAAGATCTCTCCCCTTGATTTTCTCATCTACTGCCTCCATCCTTCCCAATCATTGCTCCCTCTCTTCTTTTTTTTTTATTTTATTTTATTTTATTTTATTTTATTTTATTTTTATTTTATTTTATTTTATTTGTAAAATGATATATTCCCTCTCTTCTAAACCACATCTTCATTTAAATTTTTGTCGACAACTAAGTCTCAACAGTTTGGGGTTAAGCAGAAAAGCAAAAAATTAGCGACAAATCAGCACTGTTTCCTTTAACTCAGGTTAATATGAGGGAAGGGTGTACCTTTTACCCCAGATAATTTCTATTGGAAGAAAATCCAGAATTGGAGACTGTTGCAGGTTCCTTAGGGAGAGAGGGTGAGTTACTTGTTGTGATATTTAATTGGTTTCCAAAGTGTTCCCTATTATTGGCCTATAGCAAACTGTCATTTTCTAAACCAAAATTTATCTTCCAAAAGCAAAGACAAATATTCTAATTTTTTAAGAGACCAGTTTCAGTAACTATTATGAACTATTCCAACCATTCCGATGTTAGCCAGGAAAACCATTCTTACTCACCCCTCTGAATGTCTTAAATAATAATTGTTAAGTATTTTTAATTTTTCTTCCTAAGGCACGTTCTTTTCCTACATTGATTTTAAAACTGAA
>JAQZBX010045386.1:0-21061 GCA_029593785.1 Cabassous unicinctus | reverse complement strand
ACAACTTAAGAATATAATTAAGTTTTCTAACTTCTAAAATACATGAGATTAGATGTATATCATCTAATTATGAAAGGATCATTTCTGATTTAAAATAATAAGGAAAATTGGAGTGAAGGAGAAAGCAGGTCACTGTAGTTCAGTGGCTGTTAAACATGAATCCACATGATAATCAGGTGAAGAATCTGAAAAAAATATATAAATCAATGGAGTGCCTTATAAGAAAATGCTACAATAATGAGCCACAATATTTTTAAAATGGTAGTTTTTAAAATGCTTATCCAGAATGTAATGGATTGAAGAACCAATGAAAACATCCAGGATAATTTGAAATAAGTGGAAGCCCATTTTACATAAACTAAGTGAAATCTCGAGTTCTGATGCATAAATTTGTGATAACAAATTGAACACAAATGAGTGTGGAAGAAGATGTGGGAGGAGCAGATATAAGAAGAAACTGCAAGTGCACTTTTCCAAGAGGAGAAAGACATCCTAAGTTGCACAGGCATACCTGCTTCCTTAAAAGATTGGCAACAAGGAGCACAGACTGGAGGTGAAGATTCCTTGGAGATTCACATTCATTACATTCACAGGGTTTCTCTCCAGTATGAATTTTGTAATGTTTAATGAGACACTACCTCTGGCTGAAGGCTATTCCACATTTCTTATATATATAGGGTTTCCCTTCACTAATAATTTTCCCATGGTCAGTGAGATTTGATTTGCTATTGAAGGTTTTCCTACATTCCTTACATATATAGGGTTTTCTCTCCACTTGGTCTTCTCTGGGGTGCAATGAGGCTTGATTTCTGAGTGAAAGTTTTCCCACATCCATCACATTCATAGGCTTTCTCTCCAGCATGTATTCTCAGTTGGTTAATGATGTCCCCTTCTGGTTGAAGGCTTTTCCACATTCCTTGCCTATATAGGATTTTTATCCAGAATGAATGCTCTGATGTTTAATGAACTATTGATTTTGGCTGAAGGCTTCCCTGCATTCTTTACATTCATTTTGTTTCTGTCCACTATGTGTTTTTTCAAGTTCTGTGAGATATGATTTGTACCTAAAGACTTTTTCACATGTCTTACCTAAATACGGTTTCTTTACAGTAGTAAATCTCTTTTATCTGAGAATTGACATTTGAATTAAAGCTCTCCCACATATATATGATTTCTATTCAGTAAGAATTTTCGAATAAATAAAGAGGTTTTCTGTCAGGTTGGAAACTTTCCCACATGAATTACATTTCTATGCTTGTTCCCTTGTATGGCTTTTAAAATGAGGAGTAAAAAATGACTGTAAACAGCAGACTACATAGAGGACACTCATATAGTTTCTCTAGAGATTGAATATTCTCATATTCCATGAGGTTTTGTTTCAGATGGAAGCATTTGTATGTTCATTACAATGCGAACTAATGCATGAATATTTCATACTCAATGACATTAAATGCCTGGCTGAGGGATATCCAATATTCCTTACATAGACAGGTTTTACTCTTGCATGATACTTTGATGTGACTCTAGCTTTCCCAAATTCATGAAATCCCAAATGGTTACTCTGAAGGATTAATTCTCAGCTAAAATCATGAGGTTGAATTTCCAAGAAAACTTCACACTCATTACACTTATAGGGGAGGACTTCTATGTGTGGCAAACTGCCAAAACTCATTGTCTTCATTCTTTTTCCTTACACAGATTCCCTCATGCTTAGGTAAGCATGTTGTAAATTACTTCAAAGTTAAGTTACATTCATAGAAGTGTTATATTGAGGAAACAATGTTTGTAGTCAGAGAAAATACTTTCCCAACTTTCTTCCATTTTCTGCCGTCATGTTCAGTCAGTACTGTAGTGGAAGTGGATATAGCTTCACTCACAAGGTTTTTGTTATTTGGTTCTTTCTTCCTCTTAATGTCCTATGTTTCTTCCTAGTTTGTGAGGTACAGCAGAAGCAGTGCTTAGAGGGAAATTTATAGCATTAAATACATTCATTAGAAAAGATTAAAGATTCAATATCAATCATCTAATTATCCAATTTGGAAAGTGCAATAATATCTCCTTTTTATTTGTTCTATCATTAATGGCTCTTCGTGTGTTAAATGAGCATCACATCCAGTTTGGTGACTTCATAAGAAGGAAATGGAGAAGGGATACAGCACTTGATTTATGTTGGGGACAAATCACAGCCCATAAATCAACCCTGGAACTTTCAGGCTTCTGAAGGATGAGAGAGGTGCAGCTTCCAAAGATGCACAAGTAAGGTGGCCCCAGAACAAATGCCAAAATGACAATGCAGGAAACCCTGAATACATTGTTTTGGATTATTTTTGCTCAATTTTTTTCTTCTTCTATTTATTTGGATGAGATGCACTACTTATTATTCTCTAAAGTTTACCAGGGAAATTATAACACCTTTGCTTGCCTTTCCAAATCTGTACTTATTATTTGTTATTGACTTGCCAAATAATATATTTGGAAACATTTTATATCCTGTATTAGTCAGCCAAAGGGGTGCTGATATAAACAATACCAAAAATCTGTTGGTCTTTATGAAATGTATTTACTTGGGGTACAAGCTTACAGTTACCAGGCCATAAAGCATAAGTTTCTTCCTTCACCAAAGTGTGTTACCCTGTCATTGAGCAAGAGAGCTGCCGACATTTGCCAGGGTTCAGTCTTCTTGTGTTCCTTACTTCCCAGGGCTGCATTTCTCTCTGGGCTCAGCAACTCTGCTTCCTCCACAATGTCAGCTGTAGACTATGAGGTTCTCTAATCTTTGCTTCTCTCCACAAAGCCAGCTGTGAACTATCAGGTGAATGGCTTGTCTCTTTTCCCTGGGGCCTTCTGTTCTTGCACATCAGAACTCCAACATCAAAAACTACTCTATCTCTGTCCTTTGCCATGTCTTTTTATGTTTGAGAGACCACCCACCAAGGGGCAGGGCTCGACACCCTTATCATAACTTTATCATGCCCAGATTAACAGACCAGTTTACACGGATAATAATATATCTCTTTGGAATTCATAACGATATCAAACTGCTACATATCCATTTACCCATTTTAGGCTATATATTATTTTGGTGTATTTCAACACTTTATTGATGTCCTAAGCCATGGATATCATTATTACTTTACCCATTCAACAGTCATTAAATATATGAATTTAATTAACAGATATTGTTCTTCAGTGTGTCCTGAATCTTGAACCTTCTGTGATTATTTTCTTTCTGCCTGAAGAATATTCTTTTACATTTCTTTTAAAGTGTGTTGCTGCTAGCAAACTTTATTACTTTTTCCTCATCTGTAAAAGTGTTTCACTCCTACTAGAAGGATAGAGATGAATTAAATCTCAGGCCCTCTAAGATCTCCACTGCTTTTGAGGGCACCCTTTGGGTTGAATTTCTCCATTCTGTTGTAAATATAATCAGTTCTTTGTAGAATAAATTAGGAGCTTACACTTTAACAGCTTCCTAGCTGCCACCCACAATGGCCAGGCAAGTTCTTTGCACTCTGACTCTGGGGATGGGAATAGTGCCACACCTCTCTGAGTTACACACCTTAGCTAAGATTTGGTGGAGAAAGCACAGTATATTAATTTCTTCTTGTGACCATTCTAGGGACCAGTGCAATGGTGGTCAGCACCCAATTTTGCTCAATGATGGACACACCCAAAGTACAGCCACTGATTCATGAGTTCCCATTGCTCCCAGACTTAAGAGACCTCTGCTGATCCCTCTGCCCTGGTATAATGCCCTCTTTTGAGTCTTGTGTGGACCGTGGAAAAGTATGTTCTAACTAAACCACTGCTGTGTTTGTAAGCCTTTTGTATGTAGGCCTTTTTTGTTAGATTCAGATAAGGTATCTTTTGTTTAGGTCACTTTTTGTTAGATTGCTTTAGTTTAGTTAAGAGCCTCTGATAAGTTTTCAGGGACCAGGATGGGCCACAATCATTATGCTGAAGTCCTACATATATGGAACACACAGAGAAAGAGGTCTGCCATGTTTACCCTACCATGTGGGAGGGGGCTCCAGGATCTCCTACAGCTGTGGAGAGACACAGAAACCCTGAGAGGCTGAGGAAGTGGCCAGAGGCTGGAGTCATGGAGGAGATTGAAGCTGAAGACATTGAGGCCAGAGGAGAAGGGGGAGTTGTGAGCAATTGTGTCTGATTGCCCACTGCTGAGTCCAGGGAGAAAATGTGTTTGGAGGAGAAGGCAGAGAGCCAGACAAGCCCAACATTTTGCCTTGGCAGGAATCCAGCAGCAGCTGACCCTTGTTAAGACAGCATTTTTGAGGATACCTTTATTTGGACATTTTCAGAGCCACAAAATGGTTATCATTAACCATAATAAGTTCCAATAAAAGCCAATCTATTTCTTGTATTTTGCATTGGCAGTGCTTGGCAAACTTAAACAGCTATGGACAAAGGGTTGGACAGCTGCCCTGTTCCCAAATGGCAGTGTGATGCTGCTGCTAAATGAATTCACCTGTAAACTGTGGGTGTCTCCAGACTAGGCAGGAATGAGTACTGGTAAGATAGAGTGTCAAGTGCTCTTGCCCAGAAATTCCTGCAAGACAGAAATCAGGCAGGGTGTCACATGCTTTGGGGACTAGTATAAAGTCACAGATGCACCAGTATGATGTACCTGACCCACGCAGTGGTTGGCTAGGTGGGCAGGGACTGATAAATGTATGGGACCTGGGGTCTGGTGCAGAATAGGTGTCAGGGAACAGAGAGGAGCCTTTCTGTCCTGCTCCTTTTGACCTTGCTGCTTCCCGTGGATTCCAGCATTGACCATCTGAGGAGGCTTCTCTTATTCTACCCATCATGGGTATCAGGCATAGACTCCGGTCTCCTGCTTCCAGTTGTACATTCACATTCTCCAATCTTTGGTCAGCTAAAGAAACAGGAATGCCAAGATGAGACCTGTTGGTGTCAGGAAGGAAGTGTCAAAATTCACATTACAGCATTGTCTATGGCAATAATATCACCAGAATGAGCACCAGTAGGCTAGTGACCCTAAAAATTGTACGGGAATCCCAGAAAATCATTGGACCCAGGGTCTACAAGAATAGAAGTGAGGTTGAGAGATAGTGCAATGTATGCAGAAAACATCAGAGGGTGCAGATGCCAGCTATTTCTCAACCTAATTAAATATTAAATTTTCATCACATTTTTAACAGTGTTGAAAATGATGTAGGCCTCTTCAATCCCAGAAGAGAATGGAGGGGTTGGATGGGAAGAAGCTGAGGAACAACTGAAGATGCTGAGTTGTAACACGTGTGTGTTCCTTCACTATCACTGGATTTCATTTCAACCTTACCTGTTAAAGGCCTGTGTGGGCACACCCTGAAACCCAGCAGGGCCACCCTGAGGTGCACACCTGGTACATATATCGCACATGTGCCTGAGGATATGTGAATCTAAGAAGCATTGTTTGTAGAACTGTTGTAATACTATAAGCTCAGAAAACCAGAATGTTCATAGAAGAATGGAGAAAAAGCAACAGCTGTATACACCAACTTGAAAGAATCTTATGGGTCTAAACTTGAGCAACAGAAACAATTCCCAGAGGAGATATAAAGCATGAAGCCATTCATGGGAAACTATGACTCAGACCTGACTCCTTGTGCTGCGGTTTTGCTCTTGCTTAAATACCTAAGTTACTACTTTGCATTTGCTTTGATTATACCTTAGCTTTAATTCCCATGGATGAACACATGTAGCTAGTTATATAATTGTAATTATAATTGTATGACATATATAATTTTATAATTATAATTGTAAATATAATTGTATGTTCAGGAAATCACGATTGCAAATATATTGAATGATGAAAAAAGGGCAGATAACTCTACCCCTGTGTGGGAGTTTTACTATGGTAATTAAGCAAATTTAAAAGCAGAGAGGAAGGGGCTTCTTCTGTACAGGTCCAGCCAACCAGTTAAAGCTGGTTTTCATACTTCATTTCTTCAACAGTATATTCTCGACCAACAAAAGTGGAATTTGGCAGAAAGAGAAGTTTGCCTTTCATTACCTTCTTTTTTAAATACAATTCTTTCCTTCGTATCCTAGCAACAGTTGGAGAAACAAGTTACTTTCAGGTGTTTGGTCATCCTATATCCATCAGTTGCAACTATCTTAGTAAATGGGTTAAGCTAATTTCTAATAAATTTTAATTTGCATTACCACAAAGGGGCTCTTTTGAGCCAGCTAAACATAATTATTTCAAGGAAATTCTTAACCCGAAATTTAAACCTATGTTTGCTGAATGGGAGCATTTTAACAAATGGCTCCTAGAAAATAAGGCTCAAATAGAATCAGTTAAAGAAAGCTGTTTCAGAACTGTGTCTTTGGAAATTTTTCATAATATATTTCACTGAAGTACTGATAAAATAGTAAACTAAAAAAGTAATATTTCTGACAATTTTGTTTTGCTTAAATATGTTCTCTCTAAGTTTATACAGATTTACTGATGAAATAAGCTAATGTTACATCATCAAAATGAAGTATTTAAAATGAAGAATGAAAAGTTATGCTTGCATTAGCTGAATGGAGTTTGATTTTAATGGTAATTGCATGTTGTAAGATGTTTGGAGATAGTTTCCAAAATCATTTTGGTAAGTTAAGTATGTAAGGTATATAGAATGTCTATTTTTTTTTTAAATAAAGAAACGGAAAGGAATTTTGTTCTAAGATAAAATGACTATTAAGAAACAGGAAAATGTGGGACAAAACTTGAATGAATATAGAAAGAGCAGAAGTTTCGTGGAAAAGGAATTTTTGTGGTCTAATTTGGGTTAGATTGAATGGGTATATCTATAAAGTTTTAAAAGTCTTATTATAAAAATTTTTACTAGTGCAAAACTGAAATTTACTTGTCTCTCTGTTAAATTGACAAGTTTCTTAAATCATTGGTGTCTTTTTAGTAAAAGTTTATGAAGAGTTTTTCTCCTGAATAATTACAGTAAAATGTAAAAAGCTTACATTTTATTAAAATAACTTCTTGTACTATATTTTAACTTTATTAATAAAAACAAGACTTCTCACTTTTAAAGGAATATAATGTTCAAACCTAACAACTTTTAACGTTTTCTTTCTCAATGTCAAACCATTTAAAACTCAAAACTTTTATTTCAAAGCATTGCAAAAGTTTCACCTTATTAAAAGTGAAGTGCTAAAAATAGTTAAGTTCATTTGATATATGTTGCATAGGAAATGCTTAGAAAGTGTTAAAAAATTAAAAGTGATTTTCTAAACATATGTTCATTCAATTTCTATGGCTAAAATATTCATATAAATATTTAAATAGTGTATAAAATTCCTAGAGCTTTGACAATGTTTTCTGCATAATATTAGACAATAGTATAATGCTGTTTGTCATGGTTTAAATACTTTTAAAATGTTATATGTCATAAAAGCAACCAGCTTTCCTTATAATTTACTTTGTTTTGCTTTAGTACATACAGTCAGGTACAGATCAAAGTTTGATTTTCAGAAAAAAGAACCTTATAAAAAAAGCAAGACAAGTCTCTAAATTATATTTTACGCATTAAATAACATAACTCTAGTAAAAAAAGTAAAGGAGGGAAGTGGGTGTGGCTCAATCAATAGAGCTCCCGTTTACCATATGGGAGGCCCTGGGTTCACTTCCCGGGGCCTCCTTGTGATGGAAGGCCAACCCCCACGGCGTGGTGGGCTGAAGCAGTGGGACCTCACAGCAAGGGGGAGATAAGCAGACACGGAGAAAAAACACGACGAATGGACACAGCAAGCACAAGCAGCAAGGAGGGGATAAATAAAAAAAAAAAGCAAAGGAGAAAGGAAAAAACTTCTGCAATGATCTGTGGTTAAGAGCTTCAATATAAGCTAATTTTCAAATGTTTCAAATGAATTTCTGAAAATAACATCATTTTTAAAATCCTCATAAAGAAATTTGGGCCTAAATTGTAAGTTATTCCAGCAGTCATATTTGTTTCTTTTATTTTTTTGTTTATTTTTATTTTAGATGTGTAAAGAGAATTTCTTGGGAATAGGGAGAAAGAAGTGAGATGGCTGAGAAATGGGAGAGAAGGACTAAAATGCACACCAAGATTTGATGCAGGATCCTCTACGTAGAGAGAGTGATCTCTGGCTTTAGTGATTACCTTTTAAACTTTTCATTATTCCTCCTGTTGCTTATGCTAAGGGGAAGTGCCCCAGCTATTATCAGTTATCTCACCAAATGTGGGGGCCAATTGTGAGTTTGTGGCCAACCTCTTCCCCTGCCATTCTGGTCTTTTTGGCTTTCCAGTCCTGAGTCTTTGTCCATGCCTGTGTGATATCACATGGTATCCTTGGCACATCCCACCATTCCCCTCCAGGTTCTGTCTGACCATGAAGGAACACCACTGCAGCTGCCTCAGTTGCTCACAACCAGCCCCTGAGCAAATACACTTAGAATGACATGCTCCCCACTAGTCCTCTTCAGGCACGCCTCTGGCTTGCCCGTGAGTCATTCTGCATGTTACTGTGCACGGGGTCTTCACTTTGTTCATGTCCTTGTTGCAGGCCCCCTTCCCCTGTAAAACCAACATGCTATATTTACACAGACTATGTCACCTAGAAATCACTGAATCAACTCATGAAGTTCTACAAAGCCAAGACAAATATGATAACTAGAAGGGGGCAGCACTTGGGGAATAAAAGAACCCAGGATCAAACAACATCACCCATGAATTATTTTGCATTTGCCCCATTTCAACACAGAGAGATTTATATTGATTCTACAGCATGTAAAAGAAACCCCCCTTCTCTATTAACTACCATGACACTAATCACTGTTGCAGTAGGCTAGGATTTTGGCTCTGGGCACCACAAAGAAGCCTTCACTCATCCTGTCTCTAGAACCCAAGCAGGAAAAGTCCAGATTTTTGTAACATTAAGGATTTTTGTCTTTGCTTCACACATCCATCTTTGGACACACACACACACACACACACACACACACTTCCATTGTGCATGGCATGCTTAACCTAATCCAAGGAAGGATGGAGCTGGTGTGCCCAGCAAGTCCTGTGCCCTAGGATGAAGAGGTTGGGTACATGAATCCCTTATTACTTATGTAGATAGCTCTCACCTAAACTTGGCTTCCTCTCTTGACCGGTAAATTGGCCCAGCCTCTCCTAACTTTGCTGCATCATTTTACCAGTTAGACTAATTTCCAATCTTTCAGGAGGGGATCAAGTCATGGGGTGACGCAATTAAAAACCTAGTCTTATATCCCATGGATAAGATGGATGGGATTATCTTGCCTGCAGCTGGAGACTCTTCATTCCCTGGAATGGCCATTGTCCATCATCATCAACTTGCCAGGTGTCTTGGGAAAGTCCATTGAGCTGTAGAGTAGGAGTTGCAGCTCCACCAAGGTCTCAGGCACAGCTGGCACATGGGCAGGCCAAAGGCTCCAGTCTCTGAAAATACCCCTACAAACTCCAGCACCACATATAGGTTTTAATAGAGGGGACTGATGGACCATATGCAGGGAGGACTTATTTGATTCTACCTCTCTAGCTCTCAAGAGCACAGATTCCAAAGTAGAGCCCTCTGATAATGCATCAGTCTCTGGCACTATCCCCCCTTATATAGGACCTCGGTGTCTCCAGAGCCCTCAGGAGCCACTCTCTGTGGGGTGATACCACTTTGGTGTTCTATGAGATCCTACTGAGGTGTGCATAAGTGTTACCTCTGGGTTGACTTCCCAACACTCTTTGAAGTCTCTTAGCCATATGAACTCATTTGTCTTTACCTTTCCTGGCTTTTATTCAAGGTCTTTTTCCAGTTGTATTGCCAGTTGGCACTGGGTATTGATCCCTCATTGCCAGGGAGGCTCATCCCTGGAAGTCATGTCCCACACTGGGGGCAATGTAATGCATTGATATGCTGAGTTTGGCTTAGAGAGCGGCCACATTTGAGTAATAAGGAGGCTCTCAGTTGGTGTAACATTTGGGGAATTTGTAATTATGAATTCCAAAAATATAATTGGATCATGCCTGTCATCTAATCTGTTTATCTGGGCATGATTGAATTATTATTAGGGCATTCACTGGGCCATGTCAGTCAGTAGGGCATTGAGCCCCACCCCCTGGTGGGTGGGGAATTGAATATAAAAGTTAAGACAAAGAACAGAGTTGAAGCAGTCTTTTGAGAAGCAGTCTTTGATAAGCAGCTTTGATGTTGGAAAGCAGGCCCCAGGAGAAGAGAAGTGAACCGTTCACCTGATCGCCTACAGCTGACCTTGTGGAGGAAACAGGAGCTAAGCCCGGAGAGAAATGCAGCCCCGGGAAAAGAGGAAGCCAAGAAGCCTGAACCCTGGGCAAATGTCGGCAGCTGTCTTGCTCCAAAACATAACAATGGACTTTGGTGAGGGAAGAAACTTATGCTTTATGGCCTGGTAACTGTGAACTTCTACCCCAAATAAATACCCTTTATAAACACCAACCCATTTTTGGTATTTCACATTAGCACCCCTTTGGCTGACTAATACAGTTGGCAACCCTTAGGCACCCCATAACAGAAGGCTAAGGATAATCCCATCCATCTTATCCATGGGATATACGCCTGCTCTCACCTCGAGGTGGTGTGGACATCACCACCCCAGACTCCTCAGGATTGGGGGAAGAGCTACGGACTAGGGTGGACTTACTGGAATCTGTTGTAGACCTATTGTGATTCAAGCAATAGAAGAAATTACAACATTGAGATTGAGACAGTGGCCACTGGACACTTTCGGGGCAGGAAGCCATAAAAGCAGTGTAATACAGGGGCTTTTTTCGGAACTTGGGAATTATCTAGTGTGACATTACAATGACAGATATAGGCCATTTTACTTCCACTTATAACATGCAGAATTGTGTGGGAGAGAGTGTAGTCTGCAATGCGAACTGTGATCCATGCTTACTGGCAAACCCCAGGATCTGTATATCCATTGCAGGTGGTGTGCCACACTAATGAAAATGTTTATATGGGAGGTTATGGGAGTTGTGGGAGGTGGGGACATGGGAATCCCTGTAAATTTTGTGTAACATTCATGTAATCTAAGCTTCTTTTAAAATATAAAAATAAATAAATAAACAAACAAAAAAAAACATATTCTTCCATGAAACACATTCCTGATGGAGGGATTCAAGAGAACAGACACGATGGCAAAAAAGCCAGCTCAAATTGGCATAAATGAAGTAGTTCAAATAGTTGTTCTTTGTGGTGATCAAGCCACAACAAGAAAGAAACCAAAAAAGTCATCACTTGAATTTGGATAGAGCTCGGTTGGAGTTCCTTTGCCTCACCCCTTCATCCCAACCAAGATGGAAGAGGAGGTGATGCTGTGGATCCTGGCATGTGATACACAGCAGTCCCCTACCTACCTTCTCACACTTTCCCCACTGTGCCAATTGATGCCTGCTCTTTGTACTTCCTGATGGCAAAAGGATTGTCCCCACATACTGTGGCTCATTTCTGGGTATCTGGGTGCAAGGTAACATTGTGGAACTCTTCCTCCTCCAGAAAATAGCAGGGCTTTCCCTCATAACTGTGGCTCTGTTGAACTTTCATTGGACACAAAGCCACCATATGTCTGATGCTCTGGCAGAAGTGGCACTTCTTGGGCTGAAGTGGCATGATGATCTAGACCTCCACAGTTGTAGCACATATCTCCTTTTGATCTGTGCTTCTGTATGTTCTTCCCCTTTGGCTGCCTCTCATTCCCAATACAGAACACCTCACCACGTCTGGTGAGAGATTCCAGGCCCTTGGCAAACTTCTTAAAGGTGAACTCCACTGCCTTACCCTCCTTCAGGCTCCAGAAACCCTCCATGTACAGCTTACTGTGATGCACAAATATGTCCATTGTGCTGTGGAGCATGAATCTGCTGTAGGCAAGTCATGGACATGAAGCTGAACCCCATACGCACATTGAACTACTTACAGATGTCAGCAGTGTGCAACAACTGTGGCTCCTCTGTCTCCATGTCTGTATTCTCTGATGTCTCCTCCAATGCCTTGGTGCAGCCACTGCAAACTGCTGCTTGTACATGGAGCCCATGGTCCTTGCCTGAGCCTATGGCCCTGGTTCCCTGGTCAGATGGATGCTGGCCCCAGAGAAGTTTGAAGGTGTAGCCCCTTTGTTGTGCTGGAAAATTGTTTTGTATGGCAATGCTCCAAACCTCATTATCTTTTCTTGTAATTTAATTTTTCACTGAATATTGTCCTTTCTTCTTGAACCAATAGTCATTCAGGACAGTCAATGAATTCTCTTGTCACTAAGATTTATTAGGTAATTTGCATTTGATGTTGGTTTTTCTAGTTAGGTTGAGGAGCAATTGTATTTTATTTGACATCTTCTTGAATTGTGGTGTGAAAATGTATTTTTTTTGTCTTCCTTGGAATTATTGAGGTGGGACAGCATATGGGCCCCTTCTCCAGGAACTTTGGTGAGGCTTCAAGCTCAGGTCCCTCCCGAAATTCAAGGCCATCCATCAGCTAAAATCCCCTCCTCTGGGTTACGCCCTCTGCCTCTAGCCCACACCCTCAGCACAGAACCCCTCCTTTATGGCCCCTGCCTTAGTTCAATTCCCCTGTCCTGCTCAGGCAAAGCAGGCTCTCCCCTGTGGTCTTAGCCATGTAACTTCTCCTGTCCACACTTTCTAAACTGGGAACTTCATAGAATTAATGTCCAGACTTCCTCTGACCTGTGCAGTTCCTAGATTTGGGATGCCCACTTGTGACCTGCTTAAACATTTGGCTCCCTTAATTCTGTCCTTTCTGGAATTTCCACTGCCCTTTGCCCAGCATTTCACACAAACTTTCCCACAGGCTGTGCACCATGACATAGGGAGCCTTGCAAGAAGCACAACAAGGCAGTGTGCACTTTCTTTAAAGGTAATGAACAACCAGAGCTATTTAAGTCATGGCTCTGGATTGGGTGCTAAATTCAGTTTCAGCTGTGAGGGAATCACACTACCCGACCCTTGTGAGCAGGACAGGCCATGTGCTGGGCTGGGGCTGCTGAAGAGGCCACACTCAATGCACAGGCAGACTTCCTTCCCTGATATTCTGCTGGGATGTGTGTAGGAAGAGACTCCTTGAGGAATGAGAGAGCAACCAGTCTCATAGGAGGGAGAAGGACATCCTCCAATGCAGTTCTGTCTCAGGGTTCATGAAAGTCTAGCAGAGCTGGCCAGGAGCAGCAGGGTCCACCCAGAAGCCCAGAGTTCAAGGAAAGCACAAGGAATAATCCCAGTGCTCACTTTGAGCAAAATTCAATCTCATTCCTAGCAATTGTTTTCTTAACAGCTTCTATTTCTTCTTGACTCAATATAGGTAGTTGTGTTTTTAAGAATTTGTCCAATTCATGTAGGTGATCTAATTTATTGGCATATAGTTGTTCTTTGTATTCGGTTATAGTCATTTTTATTTCAGTGGGGTTGGTAGTAATGCCCACTTTTCATTTCTGATTTTCATTATTTGTATCATCTCTTTATTTTATTGGTCAGTCAAGCTGACCAAAGTCCATTTTATTGACCTTTTCAAGGAATCAACTTTTTGGTTTCGTTGATTCTATTGTTTTTTTTTCTTGTTTGTTTGTTTCCTATTTCATATATCTCCATTATGATCTTTGTTATTCCCTTCCTACTGCTCACTTTTTGTTTAGTTTGGTCCTCTTTGGCTAGTTCTTCCAGTTTTGAGTTTAGGTTTCTGAATTGAAGCCTTTCTTCTTTTTTTAATGTAAGTTTTTAAAGCTATAAGTTTCTCTCTTAGCACTGCCTTTCTAAATCTCATAGGTTTTGGTATTCTGTATTTTCATTTTCATTCACCTAAAAATATTTCCTAATTTCACTTCTGGTTTTCTTTTTAACCCATTAGTTGTTTAAGAGCATGCTGTTTAATTTCTACATTTTTGTGAATTTTACATTTCTCCCTCTTTTACTGATTTCTAGCTTCATCCTGTTGTGGTTGAAGAATATACATTGTCTGATTTCAATACTTTTGAATTTTTTAAGATTTGTTTTATAACCCAACTTATATTCTATCCTGAAAAATGATCCATGTGCCCTTGAGAAGAATGTCTATTCTGTTTTCTGTTGAGTTCAGTGTTCGATATACCTCTGTTAACTCTAGTTGGATTAGTGTATCATTCATTTCCTTTACTTCCTTACTGATCTTCTGACTATATGTTCTATCCATTATTGAGAATGGTGCACTAAATTCTCTTTTTATAAATGTGAAATCACCAATTTCTGCCTCAAAGTTGTCAGTATTTGATTCATATATTTTGGGGCTATGCTGTTTGTTGCCTATAAATTTTTAATTGTTACATATTCCTGTTGAATTGTCCCCTTTATCAGTATAAATTGACCATATTTATCTCTCATAACTGCTTTTTACTTGAAGTCTATTTTATCTGATATTAGTATAAGTCCCCCAAATTTCTTTTGGTTACTACTTGCATGGTATATTTTTACATCCTTTCACCCTCAACTTACATGTATCTTTGTTTGTTTTTTAAAGATTTATTTTTTATTTATTTATATTTTTCTCCCCCTTGTGCTTGTGCTCATTGTGTCCATTTGCTGTGCATTTTTCTGTGTCTGCTTGTCTCCCTTTGTTGGGTCATCTTGTTGCGCCAGCTCATGCACTCTGCCATGCGGGCCGTCTTGTCTTCACCAGGAGGCCCCAGGAATTGAACCTGGGCCCTCCCATATGGTAAACGGGAACCCAACCAATTGAGCCACAGCTGCTTCCCCTATGTATCTTTGAATTTAAGTTGAATCTCTTATAGACAATGTAAAGTTGTGTCATGCTTTTAATGCCTTCTGCCAGACTCTGCTTTTTGACTGGAGAGTTTAGTCCATTTATATTCAAAGACTCTATTGGTAATATTCAACTTTCCTTTGCCATTTTGCTTTTTAGCCTTTTAACTGTAATGACATTTTTGTCCCTCACTTCCATTAAAGCCTACTTTAATATTTATTTCCTATTTTGTGTTGTACCATATTGCACGACTTCTCATTTTTATCTGTATATATTTTCCTTGTTGTTACTATGGATTTAAATTTCAACATTCTAAATATATAATAAACACACTTGGTTCAATACCAACTTAACTTCAATAGCATGCACATATACTTTTCCTAAACCATTCTGTCCCCCCACAATTTTTTGTGCTTGTTATTGCTTATGTCTTTGTATATTGAACATAAAAAACAGTAATTTATCATTACTTTTTATGCATTGCCATTTTACCACCTGTAGGAAGTAAGGTACATACCACTGTCTAGTGTCCTTTCCTTTAAGTATTAAGAAAACCTTTAGCACAGTTTGTAGGGCAAGTCTAGTGGTAAGGAACTCCTTTATCTTTTGTTTATCTAAAAATATCCTATTCTCTCCCTCTTTCTGAAAGAGAGTCTTGCAGGATAAAAATTCTTTGCTAGCAGTTGTTTTCTTTCAATGCTTTAAGAATTTCATCCAACTGCCTTCTTTATTAGTAGTATTATAAATTATTTGTATCACTAATATTATTATATTAGCTTATTAGTTTCTTTTCTTCATTTCTTAATTTAAAATTTGTTAGCTTACAGAACATACATGCATAATATACAGGCTCCCATACATCACCCCACCACCAGCACCTTGCATTCTTGTGGAACATTTGTTACAAATGATGAAGTATATCATCAAAATATGATTACTAACTATAGTTAGTATAGAAACATGAGTTGTCTTCATTTAAATGATAACACAGAAACCTAAGGAAATTATAGAATATATGAGCCTTGCTTCATAAAAGAAAATATGCTAACTTAATTTCAGGAAACAATTGAAACGTTAAAGATAAATGAACCCCTGGTAGAGCAACCCTTTTACTGTGTACTCTTGGGACAGAAAGATATCCAAAACTGCAATGTTCAGCCTGGTAATTTGTATACTGGAAAAAACATCTCCACAAAGATACACTCAACCTGAAAAGGAAGGAACCTACTAGGCACTTCTAACTTATATGTGTGCAGCTTAATTATAAAATATTGATTCTTGGATTCACATTTTTCTTTAAAGAACCTTCCCACGCTGCCTGGAAATTCATACCTACTGGACATCTATAGCTCAAAATGACCAAGGATCAGAACCAGAGAGCATCTGATACAAACACTATCCCAAGACTCCAAACCAGGGCTGTAGAGTTAATACTGGTACTCTTCAGCTTAAGTCACCCAAAAGTGAATGGCATCTCATGAAGAGAGCTAAACAAGAACCAGGACAAGACTTGATTTTCATCAGATGAAATGAATGCAATAATATTCATTATTATCTTATTAGCTCTCACTCACATTTTTAATCCCACGTTCACCTCAGTCCATCTTTGTCCTTCCTATAATGAATAATAAATCCTAACCATTTTTAAAATTTTCTTTCTAACCCCTACTTTCTTCCCAGTCCCTTATCATTCATCATCATTTTTTCCCAGCCAGTCAACCGATGGATCATGTAGAAAATCTATCAGTTTGCTGGATCTGTGCTAATTTAGACTCCCCAGAAGGGCCCCATTTATTGGCCACATCCAAAGGCATTCAAACATGGAAAACATTAAAGACATCAAAGAGAAAATGCAAATATTACATAAACTAGTAAACACAGTAAGTTAAGACTTAGTTGGTTAAATCTTAGATCTTAGAAAGACTGGATTCATAGCTTATTTCAAACCTTGCTAATCCTTATTTTAGTTTTTATTGCTAATTCTTTTTTAATGTTACTAAAATATCTCTTACTCATTGTTTCATCAGAATTATACCCACAACCCCTTCCTATGTCATGCTGTTACCAGATTTTGTCTAGGTTCTTGACTCTGCTGTAGAAATGAATTTCAAGGGCATATCAGATTAGTTAAACCAGTAATTGATTAAGGAATGGTGAGAAGAGAAATGGGAGAAAATAACAGATCATAGGTCCCAGGTAGAGATGATGGGGCTGAAGAGTGATAAAGAGCACCCGTTTACTGGCTACAATTTCCCATTATAGATTATATATTTATCCAGGCAGGGGCAAAGAAGGCCAGAACACGGTTCCAAAGGTGAGAGAGTGATTCAGCCTTTGCACCTGCTTTTTGAACCATTCATTATCCTACCCCATTGATAATGGCACGTGAGGAGTCCCATCTGTTTGCTCTTTTGATTGATTACCCCACCCATCAATCCCCTAGAAAGCCCCAAAAATAATATCCCTAGAGATACCCTTCACTTCTCCTGGCTTATGGAGGAAATCCCATTCATGACGGTCTTCCAGCAGCCACCTTGGGGCTATTGATATCCAATTGGCCTTTTTGCCAGGTTCCAGATCCCTATATTGATTACCGATTTTACTAGGCTCCTTCAATGCTATTGTGTCAAAACCTTGATCTTCAATCTTCCTTTTATGAAACTTATTTCTATAATGATGAAACTAAGCCTAATTGTAATTATAATTAATGCCTGAGTCATGTCCTTAATGCCTCCTTGTTGCTGAAATGTGGGCACTTTCTAAGCAAAACTCTGAAAATAAACTCACTACTTTCCCCCTACATGGGCTATGTCTCTTAGGAATGATTGTCCCTGGTGCTGAAGGATTAATAACAATTGTTAGTCTACAATGGTTTTGGAGAAGGATCTTGATGAAAAGGGGAAAATGTAAAAAGAAATAAAACAAAATAGAGTTGGTATATCTAAAAGCCTTGAAATGGTGTCAGGAGGTCATTCTGGAGGTTACTCATATGCAAATCTCAGCCAGATATCGCAAACTGCCAAACTATGCAAAACTTCAAGCAACAATATTCCTCAAAGCCTAATGACAACTGGACACCATGAAAGATAAAGAACTCAGTAAATTACCTACCTTGAAGGACAATTGAAATACTCCAAATATCCACCAATCACAAACAACTTATGTATCTTA
Source organism: Cabassous unicinctus (assembly GCA_029593785.1). NCBI lineage: Eukaryota > Metazoa > Chordata > Mammalia > Cingulata > Chlamyphoridae > Cabassous > Cabassous unicinctus. Next base: position 3,100 of record JAQZBX010045386.1, on the reverse strand, counting down.
CTCTATTTCTTTACAAATCCTTGCTTGGAAGTGCCAAGATGAGACACAATTTGGGTTTCTCCCTGAATCTGAGCTCCCCAAATTGAAATTCTAAGACCCAAAATGAATACTTTGCTGCCTTGCAGCTCAGTTTGCAATATCTCAGATAAAAGTTGCCTGTAATTGATGGGGAAATTGAAAATAAAAAGAAAATAATCTGCCGAACGAGAAAACCTCTACACTAAGATAGAAGAGGAAGAAAAACAATTTTATTATTGAATAACCATTAAATGAGAAAGTGATACATCATAAGCAATCTACAAAGAAATTGCAAAGGTAGACAGAAATCTTATGCTTTTTATGGGGCTAAGCAGATACAACCCATTACATACACATTTCTCCTAATTTCAGAGCCAGAGGCTGGTTTAAAATTTGGAACTAATAACATTCCTCACCCCATCCTACTGAGTTATGATCATCTCTTACCAGTTATAATGGAGATATTTTCTTTAATTAAATTTCAATCAAATGTATTCCTTCCTTGAAGAGAACTTTTTTTGTGGTAAAATTTACAAGAGTCTTAGCCATTTATGTACATTTCAAATTTGTATATATATATTTCAAAAGGTCAGAGAACAAGACTTACAATTAAGGGTTTTCTAATGTAAATACCAAAAGAGATGTGAAGGAGGAGGAAGTCTTCTCCCTTATGTCCAACAATTATAATAAACCTATTCCTCTTTTTAATTTGTGTTTGCACTTATATATCACACAAACACATAGAGATAAGTGCAGTTCCTAATGAAGATAAGGGGAATATATAAAGTTAAAATCAAGAAAAGTTGCATGTCATCTATCTTGGAATTGGAACCTAGATCAAGTGAATTGGTTTGGGGCTCAGCCTACCAATTGACTAAAAGCCTCAGTCTTTTTCCATGAAGTTACCTGCTGACGGAAGACATCCATTCCATTAATGGGAAAAGGATAGTCTTGGGAGGAACAACCAGGAGAGAAACATCTTTTATTCAAAATGAGCCAATTTTAATAATTAATGGAGCAATTGCTTCTTTTATTTATCCTCTCCCAAGCACTTCACTTCCTGTTGGAACCCTTTAAAGCATTAGTGCTTCCTAGGCTTCAAGAGATTTGGGCACCCATATCCAACAGAGCCAGGTGGTTTTGTTATTTTGGGAACCCAAAACACATTGAAAAATGTAAAAGGGGGATTATCTGTCAGAAGGGGTCTGCTTACATGACCTCTGAATCCCTATGTTGGAATGGGTGCCTGTCTCTGGTATAGATTAGGGACAGACATGGAAGTTAAGGCTGACTGAAGGGCAAGACTATCATGAGTTATAATATAGCTATAGTATGTATTTTAATTGCTTCAACAACTTACCAGAGATCACCCAATTTAGGACTTCCTTGTCTCTTAGTGTCCATTATAAACTCTCGATCATTTTGGGTTCACCCTTAGGTGGGGGCCTGTGTATAGTTGCATCTTTCAGCCTAGGACAGGATAAGACTTGCTGCTGCAAAATTATGGTTTGGGCCAGTTGGGGTGTTGCTTGTGGAATTAACAGACAACATCAGACTAAGAGTTTGTCTTTCATGAATTTATATTAAATCCAGAATATGCATGGTCTCTTTCATTGTCTGTAAGGAAGACTGATATGTGTGAGTCTTAATATGTGGTGACAGCTTCAAAGCAAAAGAAAATCCATCCAACAATGTATATTTGGGTGGGGTCCAACGTCTTCCATGTGGGTCTCTCTCACTCTTCAGGAGATTTACTATACTAGTCAGGGTTCTCTAAGAAAACAGAACAAACATTAGATATCTGTAAATATGAATTTTTACAAAAGTTTCTCACATAGCTGTGGGGATGCACAAGTCCAAATCTGAAGGGCAGGCTACAAGCCAAGGACTCTGATGAAGATCTTCATGAATTCCCCAGGAGACACTGGCTAGCTGAAATAGAGATGGAAATTCTCTCTTCTGGCTGTTGAAATAATCGCCTCTCCCTTTAAAGTCTTCAACTGATTGGATGAGACATCTCTCATTACTGAATGCAATCTTCTAGTTGACTATAGATGTATTCAGCTATAGATGCAATAAAATTATTGATGATTTAAGTACACAAACTGTAACAATTAAGCCAGTGCTTGCTGACCAAACAACCAGGAACCAGTACCTTGCCAAATTGATATATGAATGTAACCATCACACTGCCCCTTTCCTTAGTCCCTTGCTGGATGCCAGGCACTGGAGAAAGTCACCCATTTTTCAGGTACTTCAAAGCTCATTAGAATCAATTGAGTGAAGAGTGACTTTACACATGAAATCACCACCATCACACATCATAGAACTCACTGGAGAGCTGTTGCTTTTCTGCATGTCCCAGATAAATGACAGGACACAAGACTCAACACAATTGGCCAATCTTCATGTAGCCATATTAGTACTGGATCTCTTAGCCAACATTAAGCCCCATCTCCATTGTCAATGGTCTGGCTATCTCATCCAGAAAATGTCAGGAAAATTTAATATCCAAAGTGAATCCCTTGGAGAAATGGACTCTAGGAATAATTTGCCTCACAGAGCCCCTAATATAAAGGAGGCCACATATGTCTTTACACAAACTAAAGTCACTTTACAGGACATCACTGGCACACTCATCCACTTTGGAGAGTTCCATACATTATTCTGAGTGTCCAAGGCAGCCATTTCACTTCTCAGAATACACAATTTTGAGTTCTTGAAGACTTTCAAAAAAATTGGACTGCTGGCATCTTATAACCTTCATCCTTCCATGTTACCCTTTTGCCCCACATCTAGATAGGCTTGTAAGAAAGTCAAGTTGCTCCCTCCTTTGGAAACACTTGGAGGTTCAATCATGCAAGCCCCTGATGATGAACAGGAACACTCATCCCAGGGCCAGACCCTAATAAACATGAAAGCCCTAACCATTTCCTTGTCCTTTAAAGTCATTTTCAAGTCACCTGGAATGCCTGTCCTAGTCTCTCCTGGAAGTCTCATCATGTCAGTAATAAACATTTTCATACTTTCTTGGTGTTTCTGCAGCGTCATTCATCTTGACATCCAAAAAAACTGGCATGGG
>JAQZBX010045385.1:0-21061 GCA_029593785.1 Cabassous unicinctus | reverse complement strand
CAGCTGGCACATGGACAACCCAAAGACTCCAGTCTTTTGCATGTACACCTACAAACTCCAGCACCAAGTATAGGTTTAAATAGAAGAGACAGATGAACCATGTGTAGAGAAGCCATAATTGAGTCCAACTCTTTCACTTTCAGGAGCGCAAACTCCAAAGAAGGGCCCACTGGCAAGGCACAAAACTTTGGAGCTATCTGCCCTGAGCATAGGACCTGGGTGTCTCCAGAGCTCTTAGGAGCCCCACTATTCATGGGTAGTATCCAGTTTGGCAGTCTATGAGATCCTGCTGAGGTGTGCATAAGCGTTACCCTTGGGATGACCTCCCAACTCATTTTGAAGTCTTTTAGCCATATAAACTCATTTGTCTTTACCTTTTCCCTGTTTTATTTGAGGTCTTTTTCCAGTTGCATTGCTGGTTGGTGTTTGGTAGGAATCCTTCAGTGCCAGGGAGGCTCATCCCCAGGAGTCATGTCCCAGGCTGGGGGGAAGGTAATGTATTTATATGCTGAGTTTGGCTTAGAGATAGACCACATTTGAGCAACAAGGAGGCTCTCAGGAGTCCACTCTTAGGCACCCCACAAAATATGCTAACTTTCAATTTCAAGGGCAAAGGCTCTTAAGCATAGTCATCAATATCAAGAGCCCATCAATGGATCATCTGCCTTCACCAATTATTGTCCCTGCACCTGGGGGACTCTTGTTGCTCCATTAGAAAATGTGGCAGAGCTCTCCTGGATGGGAATTCAATATTCTTTCAGTTATTGTGTGAGTCTCCCCACACATTATTTTTATATGTGTTCTTGTGTCAATATTTTAATCTCAGAAAGCAATATAGCATTCCAGTAAACTGTCATGAGATAGTTGAAAACAAGGTAGTAGAATAATGGTACCTCAAAAACAAAAGAGCAATTTATGCTATATTTCTGGGCTTTAATTTATAGTTTTTAGTTTAAAAATAGTTCTTGATAATTTAATTTTCTTTTTAAGCCTCCACACAAATCAAAAGTTTTAGAATTTATAAAAAACAAAAACATTTGTTTAAAAGAAGAAAGCATACATACTTATCCTAATCTCAGTTACACAATTATTTTTATATTTTGTTAATAATAATTGGTGTTTTAATAGTTTTGTTGGTAATGTGTAAAACATTTGTGACAAGATTTTTAAAATGACCATAATTATCAACATCCCTATTGATTCACTATATCTTCATCTGCTTAAAATTAAATTAAATGGTGACATCATTCCCTGTCTTCTTTATATATCCTAATATCTTTGACATTTTTCAATTTTAATCAACCAGACTTCTTTCAGTCTTCTTATTCTATTTCATATAAACTGTCAATGAATAGGCATTCTTACTTAAAATCATTCCTTTATTGGTGTGTTTCTTTCTTTGTTTTTTGGAATTAAAATTTAAAACAAATATTCACTTTTTGATTATCTTAAATCTACAGATGCAACAAAATTTGTCTTTGACCTTGGTACTCTGCCAAACTACACATTTCTTTTCAGCTTCAAATTCAGTCTTTCAATTAAAGATGCTTCAATGTATATTCTGTCATTCCATCAAATTGGGCGTAATGTTCTAATTATGTGTCCATGCTTAATAAAATATATACAGAAAAAAATTGGAATATAAGTATATCTTCTTATTTGGATATGTTGTTAATAATATGCATTTATTTATTTATTTATTTATTTATTTATTTATTTTGGTAATCCTTGTAAAAATAACATGAACAGAAATCAAGTCAGGATTGTTATAGATTAAAATTCTAAAGACTAGTTAATGCATATATTTTTGTTATCATAAAAGAAAAAATGCAGCCATTTTAAGAGCAAATTCAAATTTAAAATAAAAATATAGGGCTAAATTCTCCCTGTTTAACACAGAGAAAGAGACTTCTTCATCCTTCATATCTTTCTTGGCATTTACTTTTGAAAAACTTGTAATTGTTAGTTGTCTTTTTCTTTGTCCTTTTAAAATATATGGAAATAAATAATGTAAAATGTTGAATAAACTCCTTGTAAATGTCACAAAATAAGGTTTTGCTTTCATTTCCCAGTTGTTAAAACAAATACCATACACTGGGTTAACTTAAACAATGGGCATTCATTTGCTCATTTTTGAGGCAAGGATAAATCCAAAATAGAGCCATCAGGAAGTTGATGTTTTCTCCTTGAAGACTGTGCAATTCTGGGTCTGGCTGCTGGGCAATCCTTGGTCCTTGGCATTCTCATCACATGGAAATACACATGGCAGTATCTTCTTTCTTTTCTGGTTCCCATTGACTTACAGTTTCTGGTTGCTTTCACTCCCTCTGTTTGAATTTCATTCTGCTTATAAAGGACTCCAGTAATCCAAATTAAATCCAATCTGATTCATTTGGAACTCACCTTAACTGAAGTAACATCTTAAAAATATCTTATTTACATCAGGTCCAGAACAACCAAGATGAGAACCAAAATGAAGAACATGTCCAAACTGAGATAAACTATTGAATCCCACATCTTGTCCCCAATAAATAATTAATTCCTTTGTACTATAATCAAGGAAAATAAACCCCTATATCTCAATTTCCTGAGAATGAATTAGCATAACTTCTAAGGGCACCTGGTCCAAAATTGTTAATCTATTTCCGAAATATTTTCAGAATGTAGGTGTAATGAGTTGCATCACCTTAATCTCATAAAAACTCTGAGCTCTCCTGTATTTTCAATCTTTTTGTGGATCATGAGTGATGCATCACATTCTTGCTTAATGCTTATCCAATAATTAAAAAAATATTTTCTTACTTTTCTATTTTTGTGGAAAGATTTTTAGATTGGGAGAAGATTTTTCTTTTAATTGTATATCCTCATCAAAATCATTAATGGTGGTGAAATGTTTTAACTATTTCCAAACCAATTATTAAGTAATTAAAACATTTAAAGAAAATGGGAAATATAGTTTCAGTGAATATTAATATTAAGAGGAAACATATTAATCAAGTCACTTTGAATGAATTAGTTTGTATATTTTTCAATAATACATGTTAATAAGATTATAAATAATTATAAAATCTAAGATAATAGAGATTAAAATATATTATATATTTGAAATATTATCCAAAATGTTCAACTAGGGGTACCTCATTATTAAGACCAATATTAAATTTGTCATTGCACAATATTTCAGCGTACTCTAGGATACTACATAATGTTTTATTTTGTATTTTTTAGAGAAGTTGCGGGTTTGCAGAACAATCATTCATAAAATATAGTATTTCCATACTAGACCACCCCACCAACAACAATTTGCATTGGTGAGAAACATTTGTTAGAATTGGAAATAGCATATTTTTTATAATTGTACTATTAATTGAAGACCATGGTTTAACTTAGTATTTACTTTCTAAGTAGTGAAGTTCCATGGATTTTAAAAATTATTATTCTGTTACCATATATACAATCTATGTTCCCTTTATATCATATTCAGATATATATTTCAATGCTGTTAATTGCATTCACGATGGGTTACCATCACCACCATTACCCATTACCAAAACATTTCCATCATTCCAAATAAGAACCCTGCACATTTTAAAACTTAATTTTCCACTCCTTATTCCTACTGACCACCTGGTAACCTATGTTCTGGACTTTGACTCTGGGAGGTCTCATTCTAATACTTTCAAATCAGTGAGATCATGCAACATCAGTCCCTTTTGTGCATGGCTTATTCGTTCAACATGATATCTTCTAGTTTCATCCATGTTGTCACATTTGTCAGGACTTCATTCTTTTCAACAGCTCAATAATATTCCATTTTATTTATCCATTCATCAATTGGTGAACACTTGTGTTGCTTCCATTTTGAAAATTGTGATAATGCCACTATGAACATAGGTGTGCAAGTACTTGTTTGAGTTCCAGCTTTCAATTATTTTGGTTATATTCTAAGTAGTAGAATTGGTGGGTCATATGGTAGTTCTATATTTAACTTTTGGAGGAATCACCAAACTCACTTCCTTAGAGGCTCCATCATTTTACATTACCAGCAGCAATGAATGAGTTTTCCTATTTCTCCACATCCTCTTCAAAACTTATTTTCTGTTTTGTTTTTTTTTTAATAGCAGCCATTCTAATGTGTGAAATGATAACTCATTGTAATTTTGATTTGCATTTCCCTGATGGCTAACCATAGTGAGTTAGCTTTTCATGTGCTTTCTGGTAATTTGTATATCTTCTTTAAAGAGATGTCCATTCATGTTTTTTATTTGGTTGTTTGCCTTTTTGTTGTTAAGTTGAAGGATTTCTTTATATTCACTGGATTTTTTAAACCTTTATCAGATATATGGTTTCCAATTATTTCTCCCATTGTTTAGGTTGTCAGTTTACATTCATGATAAAGTCCTTTGAGGAACAGCTTTTTCCTTTTGTAATTTTTTATTTTGATGAGGTCCCATTGATCTATGTTTTTCTTTTGTTCCTTGTGCTTTGGGTGTAAAGTGCAAGAAACCATTGCCTAACACAAGGTCTTGATGCTTTCCTACCTATTCTTCTAGGAGTTTCATAGTTCTAGCTCTTATGCTAGGTATTTGATCCACTTTTATTTTAATGGTGGCCTGGTTTTCCCAGCAATATTTGAAGAGATTATTCTTTCCCAATTGAGTGGCCCTTGCCACCTTAGCAAAAATCACTTGGCCATAATTCTGAGAGCTGCTTTCTGAGCTCTCAAATCTATTCCATTGTTCTATATGGCTGTACTTGATCCGGTACTATGCTGTTTTAATTACTCTGACTTTGTAATAAATTTTAAGATTGGAAAGTATGAGTCCTCCAACTTCTTTCTTCTTTTCCAAGATTTTTTTTTCTATTTGGGATCCCTTACCTTTCTGTATAATTTTGATTGGCTTTTCCATTTATGCAAAGAATTTTCATTGGGATTGCATTGAATCTATACATTGCTTTGGGTAGTATTGACATCTTTATTATATTTAGTCTTCCAATCCAGGAAAAAGAATTTCCTTCCACATATTTAAGTCTTCTTTGATTTCATGTAGCCATGGTTTGTAGTTTTCTGTGTACCATTACTTTTCATCCTCATTTAATTTTCTTCCTAGATACTTGATTAAAATTATCCTGCTATTTTAAATGAATTTTTTTCTTGATTTCTAGTTCTAGTAGTCATTGCTTGTGTATAGAAACACTACTCATTAAATATGTGGTATAATTTTCCAGTGAAACTATTTCAGATGGGTGTTTTTTTCCAAAGTGTGAGCTTTAAATTTTATTAATTTTGTCTTTTGTTTTCCTGATTTTAATTTCATTTATTTCTGCTATAACTTTTCCTTTCTTTGTCATATCTTAATTACTCTTCTATGTCTAATATGTTAAGATATGAATAAAATATTGATTTTTATTATTTCTTTTTTCCTAATGTATGTTTTCCATGCTATTGATTTCACCCTAAGTATTAGTTTGCTAGGTCTCAAACATTTCATAAGTATTATTTTCACTTTCCTTCAGTTCAAAATATTTTAATAATTTTTGTGTGGTTTCAGTTATGACCTATGTGTTTTGATTCTGTGTTGTTTAATCTCCATGTATTTTGGGGCTTTCCCAGATAATATTTTTGTTTTTAATTTTAATTTAATTTAATTTAATTTTGTGTTTTTTATTTTAATTTAATTCAATTTTTCTCAAAGAACATATTTTGTATGATTTTCTTAATTGTCCACATGTGATTTTTGGAAGAGGTTATGGCTCATCTTGAGGAATGTTCCATGTTTGTTAGCAGACAATATATACTCTGCCTTTTTGGAGGAAGTTTTTATAAAAGTCAATTAGATCAAGGTAAATGATACTACATTATAAGCTAACTATTTGTTTACCATTTTGGTGTCTGCTGGATCTGTTAATTACTGATGGAGGTTTTTTGAAGTCTCCATGAAAAATTGTGGATTTGTCTATTTTCCTTTGTAGGTAATATAATATTTTGCTTAGTGCATTTTGATGCTCAATTATTTAGTACATAGATATTAACAAGTTTTACATATTTCTGGAGAATTGATCCCTACATTATTATGTAATGATTCACTTTATCTTTGATAAATATCTTTGATCTGAAGTCTGCTTTGCATGCAAATAATATAGCTACTACTGCTCTCTTTGCTTATGTGCTGACGTGGTATAGATTTTCCAGTGATTTTCTATGAATCTATTTAAATCTATCACTTATGGAAACAATATAAATTTTTTCTTTAATCCACTAAGCTGATCTATTTCTTTTAATGGATTTGTTTAGACTGTTCACAATAAATGTCATCATTGACATACTTGAATTAATATATAAATTGTTGTAGCTAACTTTTATTTGTTGCATTTATTTTTCTGCCTTCTTTACCTTCTCTGATTATTGTTGATCATTTTATATGGTTTTATTTTATTTCCTCTCCTAGCACATCAATTATAGTTTAACATATTCTGCTTGCCTAGAGGTCCCACCATGCATTTTAAACTAAAATAATGCTACTTTCAAAAACATTATGCTGCCTCCCATGTATTGCAGTTAATTTGTAATAGAACATTTCCTGTCACCTTCTCTACCCAAAGTCTGGCAAATTCTTACCTCAAAGGACAATAGTAACACTTTGTATATGCCTTTGAATTTTAAAAATTGTTAACTATGTTATACTCTGTTTTGTGAGGGAAGAGGCAGAAACCCATAATGCTCACTAAAACAGAGCTTTATTTAGATAAATGGATAATGCTTGTAAAAATTTAGATAGCAATAGCAATATAACAGAGAAATGAGTTAATTAGATTACATAAAGGAAAAGTGAAAGTATATGTACAATCACTCACCAAAGGCTAGCAATTTATTTGGCAATTGATCTAATATTAATATACAGTCAATAATCACAATTATTGATTACTCACAACATAATGTGATAAACCAATTAGATAGTACAAAGGAAAGAGAGAGAGTATATTTAAAAACACTCGCCAAACTGAGGGAAAACTCAACATCTGGTCTTTCACAAGGCTGAGAAGACCTGGTCAACAGATGACCAGGGTCCTGATTGGAAATGATATCTGGGTAAAGCATACTAGCAACAGCCCCTCTAGGGGAAAATACAACACCAGGTCTTGGGTAAAATACAACACAAGGCAGAGCATCCTCTCCTGGGTGATACTTCCATTGGCAGTCTGGGGGCTGACACTTTTAAGGGATTCTGAATCTCAGAACTCTTGCCAATCTTGAAACTTGTGCAGGGAAAGTTTTGACATAGCTATCTGTGTGCCTGATGATATGCCCTGCAAGCACATCCTCCCACTGACAAGACCCCAGTTAACATTCCTTGGTGCCTGTGAGAAGAAGACTTCAGGCACCTGCACATTCCTTACTGTTGGTTCACAATTCTTAACACATTCCTTACTTACATTTATACATTTATATCATACCCCAAAATGTATACCTATAAATTCCACTTGTGCATTTGTTTCTAACATGTATATTGCAAGAAAATATTAGTTCTTTTAACTTTGTATGAGCCAGAGTACTTCAGAGAAACAGGACTAATGGTATTACACGTACACACAAAAATATCTACACATGAATATATAAACACACATAAACATATAAAATAAATGTAAATATTAATAGATTTACTATCAGAACTATCTCACATGACCATGGGTACTGGCATTCCAGAATTCTGTAGGGCATCCTGCTTTTTCCAAACACAATGAATTAACCTTGAATTTCCCAAGCAAAGCATATTGGCTGAAGGAGAGATAGAAATGCTTCTTTCTGACTGTTGTGTTCTCATTTTATACTTTAAGTCCTTCAAATGATTGGATGTGAATTGTTGGTGGAATTATCTCCACTCCTTGACACTCATAGGTTTTAACTATCAGTCTAATGTGCTTGCTTCTTCTTATTCCCTAGTTACAATCAACATGTCTTCAAAATAATTAGTGTCATATATTGTAGAGGGGAAAGGTGATTAAAATACCTGTGGTATTTTATATAGTGTTTTAAACTTGATTTACCTCAGAGGTAGAACAGTGAAGGTACATTTCTGACCTTGCAAGTGCAAGAAAACTGTTTCTGGTGGTTTTTACTAAAGGAAATTGACAAAACTGCATTTTCCAATCAGTAGCTGTGTACCAAGTACCAAGAGATGTGTTGATTTGTTTAGATAATGAAGCCATATATGGAAGAGCAGATGAGATTGGCATCAACAACTGGCAAAGTGCTGACAATCCACTGACATCTTCCAAGGTTATTATTTTCTGCTTAAGCCACATAGGAAGGCTGAATTGGAATATAATGAGAATAACCACTTCTGTATCCTTCTACTCCTTGATGGTGCTAATAATTTCTGCAGTCACTACAAGAATATGATATTTCATTTATTTTTACTATTTTGCTAGATAGAGGAAGTCTTTTGGCTTCTACCTGAACTTTGCTAACATAGCAGCCATCACTTTGCAGAACAGAGAGCCAATATGGGAATTCTAAGAGTTGTTGAGTACGTCTATTTCAATTATTCATTCTGGAACTCAGGAAGTAACCACAGATTGGAACCAGGGACACAAAGGACTCACTGTCAGGTAGACCTGAGCTAAAACTCCAGTGATCATCTGGTCTCTATAAGCCCCTACTCTGACTAGTGGACCACTAGTAATGTTTAAGTTCTCCTGGAATGAATGTCAATTAAAAGTCAGAGCCCAAAAATCCCTCTTCTAATTTCCTTTCCCCAAATACAGAGAAACACTGGTAAATGGCTTCCCTTTGGGGAAGACTTGAAGGAAGAAAAACAATATAAATTTTTGGCAGTTTAACAAGATCCTTCCCCATGGCGATGTGGTCTCTTCTTCCTTCAAGGTAGTCTGTGTTTGTAAACAGTCTCAAGTCTGGGAATTGATCAAAGGTTTAGGTTTCTGTGTTTTTATAGTTCAAGATATACTTTTGTTCACTTAACCTAGAATATCTGTTCATATGGATTAAGTAAAAATTCAATAAACTGTCCATATATTTCACCTGTATCCCATTATCAAGTTTCCAATGCCATTGGTCTTGGTAAGTCAGAAAATTCTGACTACTCCATTAAAAAATAGTTCATTTTGGTTGTCATGCCCACCTTATTTTTGGTAATTAAGTGTCACTCTGACTATTACTGACCCAGTATTTAATCTCCCTCATTGTATTTAAGGATCCAATTCCAGTGGCATCAGTTCCCACAGTAATAGCTGACCTACATAGAAGAGTGACCACAGAGCCCTTCATGGTAGATAAAGCTACTACAAAAAAGTATTCCTCACAGTCATGGTGAAAAGTGTGTCCTCTGAATGTTCCTGGGGTGGGTAAGCATGCTTATGTGATAAGTCCACTCTAACATTCCAATCTCTCTAAGCCTGTGGATCCCTCCATTTGCATTATACCAGGACAGTTCTGGAATTTCAACTTCATTTAATGTAGGCTATCTTTGGATGGTGTTTCTGCCAAATAACTAGTTGGAGCCCTTTCTAGTCCCTCAAGCTACAATACTGAATTATGGTTCTCTGCTTAGTAGACACACAAAAAATACAACCTGATCTAGGTTTATTTTCCTTCCACTATTTTCTCACATATGTAATATCCATTCCCACACATGAACCTGTGGTTTCTGTCTGTATAAATTGGAAAAATCATGCAGTTCTTTTAGGATGTAGTGTACCACCTACATGTCATGCTTTGTCCTTCAGCTTTTTGGCCTGTTGAGACTTAAGTCAAGTCTGGAGGCAAAGAGAGGTGGTAAGGGTCATACAAGAGAGGAATTAGCAGTGTCTTGGAAGTCAACTAACTCAAGGCTTTCCATATTTTCATCTGGTTAAACAGTGGTTTGAGAGCTGTTTGCACAGAGGAAACAATTACAAGTTTATCAGACAATGCTGGGTTAATCTACTGAAAACAAAGTGGAAAGCCTGATTTTTCAAGGTCAAGAATTACATATCTGGTAAAGAATACTAAGCAGTATCTTGAGATTCAATGCCCTCCTCATCATGATTACCAGCCCAAATATTACCATTCCAATTTTCAGGGTCCAATTTTTTTCTCAGTTAACATTTTAACAGAAGAAACTGTTCAAGGTTGAAAATTCAATTTGTGTTTTATTTCATCTACTTGAGACTGTGACTCTGGGCTTCAGAAATTCCATTTGTGGCAGTAAGATAAGAGTTTATTTGAGGGCACACAGAAGTTTTCATGTCCTCACATAGCAACTGAGGTAGTAATTTACTTTAACAAATTTATCTAGTGTATTTAGTAACAACCAACCACCATCATTATACGTTTTAACTCCACACAGCTCTGCTAAGATATCAAATACCCTATCCTACAGAGACTTGCCTCTTACAAGGATATAAATAAAAGTAACTGATGTGATATTTTGAATATCTCTATTGCCAATGTATTCAATTGACTATCAGTGGCATCTTAATCATTGGAATTAGATTCATTATATCCTTCTAATTTAATCAGATAATTCAACCCATTCCAAAATCCCAGAACCAACTCAGAAACCTGATTGTTATGTTTCCTTTCCTCAAGAACAACTACTAAATCTGTATTAGTCAAGAATTGCCAAAGGAGAGAAACAGACTTAATATGCAATAATTGAGGTTTATATAGTAATTGCCTCATATGACCTTGGAAACTAACACTTTCAAATTCCATAGTACAGGCTGCAAGTTGGAAACTCGAGGAGGTAACTAATTCCCCAGGAGAAGTGGGATGGCTGAAATAAAGGTAAAAATTCTCCTTTCTTACTGCTAATGTCCTCATTACTCAATTTAAGGCCACTTCCTGTTTGTGAGACTCCTCTCTTTGTTAAAGACAATCTTCTTTGCACCTTGTAGATGTATTCAGCCAAAGATCCAATCAATTAATTTAATGATTTAAGACAACCTAAGGAATACCCACACAGTAACAATCAGACCAGTGTTTGCTTGACCAATGTTGATAAATGAAATTAACCATTACAAACTTGATGACATTTTCAAACAGAAGGAAATTTAGAAGAAATTAAAGGAAGTTTAAGGTAATAAAGTATGGACATGTCTTCATAACCAATTTAATTTTTATATATCCTGTGTGTAAATATTAATAGTCAAAAGTTTACTGACTTGTGAACACAGCAGTTTTGTTGTTACCAATCAACACAGCAGATTGGTAACATGAATGCACTGAAATGAAACACTATATAAAAGATAAGAAGGGAAGGACAATAAGATCAGGAAATCAAAATGAGATGTTATAATATCTAATCAAATAATAATGTAAAGAAGATCAGATATTTAAAATGATACACCCACACATTTGAACATGTGCTTCACCTGAAGGGGGTCCTGGGTTCAATCCTGATACCTCTTAAAAAAGAAAAAGAAAAAGAAAAAAGGAAAAGATATTTGTGAAATTAGATTGGTAACATGAATGCATGGAAATGAAACACTATATAAAAGGGGTGCAAAGTTTTGATGATGTTAAATATAAAATTTAATATGGAAAGATTAATAATTATTTCTAGATATGGATCCAAGATGACATGATTTTATGGTAAAGTAAGAAATGGAATAAAAATTTTGTTTACTAATAAACTCTGGGATGCTTAAAAATTGTCTAACATTTTGATCTGGAAAAAAAAATCACTGAAAAACAGTTGGATCTTATTGATACCGAAGAAAGTAAAAAAGGGGGGGGCAGGGCAGAAACAGCCTTTTATCAAACTTCATCATAGCCATAATACAGGATTGAAACAAGAGACATTGGTCACTGTGAATTAATATTGAAGAGGTTGGAATTTGGCAATGTCATTTGCAGTAAAAAGAGCTGTTCTGCAATTCAGTAAAACTCAAAAAGTACATTTCGACATGAAGATGCAGATGCTTTGGGTTGGCATTTAATAATTATTTTTGTGATCAGTGGAATCATTGAGCAGAAATATAAGGGCAAGGAATTATTCATAGTGAAATAGATGGAGAAGTGAGGGATCTGGATAAGCATAGTGGTTGCATTCCATTTTGGTGCTACCAGATACCTGAGTGAAAACAAAAGAGCTTTTAAGAATTCTGAGTCTTTACAGATGTAGAGACTATGAAGAGGTGTTTAGAAAGCCCTGTTTTATTTGGCCATTTCCTTTGATATGAAATGCAGGTTCTGTAAATAAAGTTGAAAACAACTTTAATGTGACTGCAACAGTTTATAACAATATGTTTATCCACCTACATATTGGGTACGTATTAAATTTTTAACTTATAATCACATATTAATTAGAGAATGCAATTATTTTATAATTGTTTATACCCCATTGTTCTTAAACAATCTTGTTGGTAGAATTTGGCTTGCTCATCTTTATATAGTTGGTTCACAAATTATTTAATTTTTTTACTTGAAAAAAGTGACTCAGCTTTGATGTTGCTTAAACATCGACACAGCACCCCAATGTGCAAACCTTTTTCCTCAAAGATCCAGATATGAGAACAAATACCAGTTTAAATATGGACTCAAAGTGAATGGTAAATATTTGCAGATTTTGCATTAGAAACTACTGGGTTTTATTTTTGTTTTGCTGTTTGGATGTTGTATCCGTTTCATTATTTCACATCTCATGAATACTTCTGAGGACTGTGAATTATGAACTTTAGCTATTGTTTAGATATTGTTTTCCATTTACACCTTCTTCAAAGCCCTCCTTTTCCTTCTCTGGAAATAGCACATATCTGTCCCCTTGTGTTTGTTTGTTTGTTTTTGACAATTCCCTTGTCTTTTGTATTTGTTCTTCATTATTCCATTCTTTACATAAAATCATACACTGTATGTTTATGGGACTTTTTTATTATATAGAATTGCTCTCTGTTTTACAAAGATTTGATTTATACCCCAAGATATAATCATTGGATTCAAATTCCTACTGACTTTGTCTTCCTTATTTTCCATTGACACTGAAAAATAAAATTTACAAATTACAATTTCATCTTCAATATACTCATCCTGAATGCCCATAATTTTAAATATTAACAACAGTTTTAAAATATCATAAATTGCCTCCATTAGTTTTTGCTTCATGTAAAAGTTTCATATAGAGATTCCCAATGATTCCTATGAAAATCTTGGAGGTAGTAACTAATTTCACTTTCTTAAAAGAAAATGCATGATCATATAGCTTGTGATGGATAGTAAAATTATTCTAATTTAGGTCTACAGAACACATAACATATATATATATATATATATATTTTTTTAAGCACAATACCTTTACTTTTTACCTCTACTTTCCTCTGACAAACTATCTTTTTACTATCCACACTTTAATCCTTGCAGACTTTTCCCTCCCTTTGGTTGCTTAAATATAGCAGTTCCTACCAATATTATACAACCGATCCAAAATTTGGAATCAAAATTATACTTTCTTAGATATGTGTTTTCTTTCTTTATAATTTTTTAATATAATTTTAGTTTTTATTTATTTTTTTCGTATATATTTTTAAAGATGCTTAGATTACATAGGTGTTACACAAAAATTACAGGGATTCCTGTGATCTCCACCTCCCATACCTCCCATAACATCTCACATAAACCTCTTTCATTAGTGTGGCACATCACCTGCAATGCATATACACATCCTGGGGCTTTGCCACTAAGCATAGACCACAGTTAGAGCAGGAGAGAGTGTGGCCTATAATGTGAACTGTGGTCTATGCTTAGTGGCATAACATATTTTACTTTCTTTTATTCTGTAATAGTGTCAGGCAGATAGAAGTACATATAAATGCAGACTTAGAATAACTCAGTATTCAAAAATATTTCAGGGTGCCAAATATCAATAGGAATATCCCTACTCTCTGAAATGGTATTCAATTAATTATACTTACAAAAACTTACCAACGCCCCTAAAGAGTGTTAGATTGTGGTTATTAAAAGGAAAGTAAATGAAGTTAGCTCACATACATTCAAAGTAATAGAACATAACCACAGCAGAAGTCTAACTGTAATAAAAGCAGTGGGCATTCATGATTTAATTAACATGGGAGAACTGATCTTCAATATGATTACACACTATTTAATATAATTCAAAGCACTGGAAATGATTTGAACTTCAGAAGTTGCTTCTTATGGTTGCCTATAAAACTCTATGCTAGACCTCATAATTGAGTGGAGTTTTGCTAATATTGAATGACGGAAACAAAAAGAGAATATTTTAGATGGAGAATACAAAAATAAGGGCATATTAATGAAGCAACTTGCAAATCAGCATAAGTAGAGCAGAAGTTGGTTTTTGAAAGTGGAAGAAAATAACAATGGGCTGCCTAGTTGTAATCATATTAAGGAGAACCTAGAAATGTTGTTGTATATTCACATAGAAGAAAATACAGATTCATTTAAAATTAACAGTGTTTCATTAGTACCTTTGCATGGAGATAATATAATGAATGATCTGTCAATATTTTCTAATCTTATAATGAAAAATATGTATTTCTACATGAAATATATGATAGGAAAATTTTAAGGACCTGCAGATAATGTTGAGTAGCAGCATGATACCTAATCTTGAGTTTTTTTATGTGTACTAGGAGACATTAATATAAAAATGATCACAAAGCAATAAAGTATGACACATTGTGCTGAACATTTAAAGAACTATGTTTGAACAATGATCTACTGATTGTCACAGAAAAGGCTTTATGTGTCAGGGAGGAAGGGGTATTTGATTTCTGCAGAAAATAAAGATTATTGTTCCAAGAAAAGCTTACTGAAGAACAGAAAAATCACAAAACTGTTCTGCATGTCTTGAGATGTATAGTGTAGAATAAGTAACTCAAGGTGATGATAAATATAAATGTTTTAATATAATAAAATCTATTATAAATCATGTCACAACTTTGAATTTTATGACACAGATGTGGCAGAATTCACTGAAGGACTGTGAGCAGAATGCCCTCAGTGGAAGCAAATGTAAGAAACAAAGCTGAGCTACACACTCTAGGTAAGAAATGATCTCAGAGCCCATGAGGGAGGTCACCAGCACTCTCAGGATGGTGAAAGAGGTATAGCACATATCTAGGAAAGAAAATTTATTCGGGGAGAAGTACATAGGGGAAATGGAGTTGGTTCTCCCTAATCACAGCTGTGATGATGGAGATTTACCCCAGTTGGCCAAAGAGATAAATAAATATGAAAGATGATGACAAATTTCAAATCTCAGGCATCTGAAAAGCCCTTCATGATGAATTGTGACATTCTTTTTAGATTAGACATTTTTCCTCCAATTGTTATTTACATATCCTGAAAATAAATAAGGAAATAGAAATAGAAATCAAATTGGACTTTGTCTATGCAGGACCCATGTGTCTATAAAGCACCATCGTCTATATCTCTCCTTTCACTATAAAGTCCATACTCATTGAACTCTTTATTTACTGGTATTTCAGTGAATCACATAATTGGACTCAGTTTGAATTGGCTCAGATTCTTGTGGCCTGATTGAGAGAGAGAAAGACAGAGAAAACAACAGAGAGAAAAAACAACTGCAAAAGTATTCTTCCTCCTCAATTTGTAATTGCCTTGGTGAGAAGCAGTGCAATGTATTACTCTTTAACATATGGACAAACTTCAACTATTCCTAATGTTTCAAAATTAATTTAATTGGTTATATTTTACATAATAGAGATATGTTTTTTCTTTAATCCCCTACTTCTAAAAATTCTAAATTCAGATAGTTTTCATGAGGCCCTCTATTTCTTTCCTAGTATTTATTACTATCTTTCCCATCCTTTAATATTAGCAGTAATTCCTCTTCCTTTCCCTAAAACATTTATTTTCATCATAATCTCCCTTCAACCAACTTATAAAGAATTCTCATAGCCTCCATGAAAAAATTCTTATTTTTAAAGAATTTTCAGAGTCTAAAATACTTGAGTTTTAGGATTATATCTCCTAATGCCTATTTTATATCTCTCGTGAAATATATAATTTTTATCTTTCTCTCAAGTATACTTTCCTCCAATACACTCTGTCCAAGTTAGACATCTGGGATTTTCTTTCACTGCCGGTCATCCCATTCATTGACTACCTATTCAACATGCCCTATGACTTCCATCCCCACTTAAATATTGATTATTTCTACCTGAATCAATATAATAGATTTTTGGAGGGCTCCCCATCTCCATTCTCTCCTCCTGTTTTCTATGCTGTGTGGAAGTTCTTCATATGATGACATGCAAACACATATGATAGCCAAAAATACAGGAAAGGATAGCTTTCTCAAATTAAAGGCCCTGGATGAGGAGAGGAGAGAATGGAGCTGGAGGAGTGACCCAGGGATTAGCTAAAACATGTTTCTCAAAGGACCAGTGGAGAGGGGTTGGATAAGAAGAAAAAAGTATGGATCTTGGGTTCTTGCCTTATTGAGACCCAGAAGGGAGGAGTAGGGCTTTCACATAGATGCTAGAAATTGGAAGTTTTAAACTACCATACAACTTGTAAAGCAGAAGTAAGGGTCATTTGGAGAAGCTGAGGGCAGTTATTAGCATCCAAAACATAAGGATGAACAGGCCTTTGTAATTGTGGTTTCACCCAGGGCAGGGCTAACTGGGGTGGTCACTCAAAAGGTAAAATTATGAATAAGGTTAATGAGGCACCAAATATAATTTCTGTTTTTTCCACAGGAGAAATTATGTCATGTATTGAGGTAAATGAAAAGAAAATACATCATGCCAAAATTTATGTGATGCAGCAAATGTAGTGCTGAGAATAAAATTTATAGTTCTAAATGCTTTCATTAAAAGGAAATATTTCAAATCAGAAAACTGGAGGAACTAGAAAAAGAAGAGCAATATAAACCCAAAATTAGCAGAAGGAAGGAAATACAAAAGTATGGAGATAAACAGTACAGAGTATTTTTAAAAAATGGAACATTGCAATGACAGATACAGGCCACTATACATTTTGTCAAAACATATAAAATTGTGTTGTGCAAAGTGTAAACTATAAAAGTGTAAATGACAATGTAAACCATAGTCCACCGTCAGCAGCAATGCTTCCACACATGTCCATCAATTGTAACAAATAAACCACACCAAAGAAAAAACGCCAATGGGGAAACACGTGAGAGGGGAGGAGGTGGAACACGTGAGAACCCCCTATATCTCTTATGAAACACCCATAAAATCCAAAGGTTCCATAAAAAGAAAAAGCTAATTCAAAAAATTAGTAGAAAAATCCACCAAGATAATGGTTTTATTTTTTAGTTTTTGATTCCACTTTTAATTTTTTTATTTTAACATTTTTTTTATTTTTTAAAATATACTTAGATTACATAAATGTTACACAAAAATTGTAGTGATTCCCATGTGCCCAGCCTCCCACTCCTCCCACAACCTCCCACATAAACATCCTTCACTAGAGTGGCACATCACCCACAATAGATACACACATCTTGGGGCTTCACCACTAAGCATGAACCACAGTTCACACCACAGACCACACTCTCTCCCACACAGTTCTGCATGTTATATGATGATATAAAATAGGCTATATCCATCATTGCAATGTCACTCAGGATAATTCCTAAGTCCCTAAAAAGCCACTGTATTACAACTGCTTTCCCCTTTCCCTGCCCCCAAATCATCTGGTGGCCACTGGCTTGACATTAATGTTGTAATTACTTCCATTGTGTGAATCACAATATGTGTATAACAGAATATCAGCAAGTACACTCTAGTCCATAGTTCTTCCCCCAATCCTGAAGAGTCTGAGATGGTGATGTCCACTCCACCTCCAAGTGAAAGGGGGCTTATATCCCATGGATAAGATGGATGGGATTATCCTGCCTGCAGCTGCAGACTCTCTCCATACCCTGGGATGGCCATTGTCCATCATCATCTCCCCACCAGGTGTCAAGGTTGAGACCATTGAGCTTTAGAGTAGGAGTTGCAACTCCACCAAGATTCCATACTCAGCTGGCACATGGACAGCCCAAAGACTCCAGTCTCTGGAAGTACACCTACAAACTCCAGCATAACATATAGGTTTGAATAGAAGGGACAGATGGACCATGTGCAGGGAAGACATATTTGGGTCCAACTCTGTCACTCTCAGGAGCAAGGATTCCAAAGTAGGGTACACTGATAAGTCACGAAACCCTGGGGCTATCCACCCTGATACAGGACCTGGGTGTCTCTAGAGCCATCAGGAGCCCCTGTTTGGGGTGATATCCACATTGGAAGCCTATGAGGTACTATTGAGATGTACGTAAGTGTTACCACTGGGATGACCTTCTGACTTATCTTGAAGTCTCTTAGCCATATGAACATATTTGTCTTTATATTTTCCCCCTTTTATTTGAGATTTATTTCCATTTACATTGCCCATTAGCTCTTGTTAGTAATCCCTCATTGCCAGGGAGACTTATCCCTGAGAGTCATGTCCCAAGCTGGGAGGAAGGTAATGCATTCATATGCTGAGTTTGACTGAGAGAGAGACCACATTTGAGCAACAGGGAGGTTCTCAGGAGGAAACCCTTAGGCACCCCATAACAATAGGCTAAGTTTCAATTTCAAGAGCAAAGACTCATAAGGCTAGTCATCAATAACAAGAGCCCATTGGTGGATCACCCTTCTTTGCCCGACGCTGCCCCTGCACTTGGGGGACTGTTGCTACTCCCTTGGAAAATGTGGCAGAGCTCTCCAGGATGGGAATTCAGCATTCTCTCATTTATTGAGTAGTTCTCCACCCACTGTGACCATGCCCCATGAGCATTTGAACAATTTTATATACCTTTTATGTAGGTTCAGGTGAACTTCCTCCCATGCATCCACCATCCCTGACACCTCCCACCAATGCTTCTCTCCTGCCCCCCAGTTGTAACCCTTCTGTGATCCAAAGCTTCTTTAAAGATAAAGCCAACACAATAGCCAAATACAATTAATAGGAAAATGAAATAATAATAATGTTTAAATGTAAGAGATAAAATACATGGAAACTTAAAAAAAAAACTAAAAATAAAATAAAATTAAAGTATTGGGTTATTGAAAAAATGAGAAAAAAAATTTTTTAATTAAAAAAAAATTTTTTTCTTGACATTTTGCCTTTTATCACTGCAATATCTGGTGTCCAGTCTGAACCATGGCACCTTCTGCCTCTCATTCCCCAGTGCTCACTATTTTTCATTTAATTTTCAAAGAAGTTTTGGTCACAGCAAAGTCACACACAGAATACAAGACATTCATATATATCCAAAATCCTCCCCTTTCCTCACCCCACATTAAAACCTTTTTGTATGTTGATGCTAGCTAGCATTGTTATAACTGATATACAGATAGTGAAACATAGCTACTAAACATTGTGGATGGTTTACAGTATGGTTTACATTTTAGATCGTACAATTTTATAAGTTTTCATGATATTTACCTTGCCCTGCGTCCATCACTAAGGTAATGAAAAACATTTCCACTGACCAATAAATACCCCCTGTTTGATCTATTCTTTTCCTCCCTCCCCATTCCCAGCCCCACACCCCGGGGCCCATGACGACCCCCTGGCTTTGCTCATTGGATGACAAGATGCATAGTTACATGCAGCAAGAGGTCATGACGCACTGATTTGTCCTCCACTATTAGGAACCAACGTTGCTCTTAGGAAACTCCCACCTGTCTGTTTCTGAGTAAATCAGTCCTCCCAAAGATGGGAGTTCATCTCCTTCCCTCTCATTGTGTGGGTCTCCATCCACCGATAAATCACATTATGACAGGATGAACACTCACACACTCCCTACAAGCCTGCTCCAGATTAGCCCTGTCCAGAATGCCCCTCCAACCAACACCCTAAAGCAGTGACACTTCCTTGTCATATTGCCATAAAAGCATTCTCTGTACTTTCAACCTCATAACCACAAATCCCAAGTGTTCACCTGGCCCCTCTCCCCACATTATTTTGGGTATTCTAACCCACCCTTCCCAATATCCCCACCTGTCAACCCTGCATCACCCAACCCAATATATCACTACCCTCCAGTCTTATCCCTTCAATACACAACTGCACTCTGAAACTTTACCATAGGTTATGTCCATACGGGTAATGGCTCACAGCTTCCTCTTCTCTTTCTCTTTCTTGTACACTTATCTTTCAGACAAGAGTTCTCAGAGACTGCTCAATTTCCTTAATTCATATCAGTGAGGTAATGTACTGTTCATCCTTCATTGCCTGGCTTGCCTCACTCAGCATAAGGTCTTCCAGATTCATCCATGTTATACCGTGTGTCAGCACTTTATTCCTTCTTACAGCTGAGTAATATTTCATTGTATGTATGTACCACATTTGGTTTATCCATTCATCTGTTAATGGGCACCTTGATTGATTCCAACTTTTAGCAATAGTGAACAATGCCGCTATGAACATTGGTGTGCATATATCAGTTTGTGTCTTTGCATTCAGTTCTTCTGGTTATATACCCAGCAGTGGAATCGCTGGATCATATGGAAGATCTAGAGTTAGTTTTTGAGGAAATGCCAAACTGTCCTCCAGAGTGGCTGGACCATTCCACAATCCCACCAGTAGTGGATGAGGGTTCCCATTCCTCCACATCCTCTCCAAGTCTTATAGTCTGCTGTTTTTTTAATAGCTGCCATTCTAATGTGCGTAAGATGGAATCTCAATGTAGTTTTGATTTGCATTTCTCTAATAGCTAGAGATGTCGAGGATATTTTCATGTGCTTTTTAGCCATTTGTATTTCTTCCTTGGAGAAGTGTCTTTTCAGGTCACTTGCCCATTTTTTAAACGGGTTGTTAGTCTTTTTATTTTCGAGTTGTAGAATTTCTTCATATATGCAGGATATTAGGCTCCTATCAGATATATGGTTGCCAAATATTTTCTCCCATTGGGTAGGCTGCCTTTTTATTTTCTTGATAACATCCTTCGAGGTGCAAATGTTTTTAATTTTGAGGAGATCCCATTTATCTATTTTTTCTTTTGCTGCTCATGCTTTGGGTGAGAAGTTCATGAAACCATTTCCTAATACAAGATCCTGT
>JAQZBX010045384.1:8703-21173 GCA_029593785.1 Cabassous unicinctus | reverse complement strand
TAGAGAAATTACACAATTAGGACTGTAATTTATTTTATATAGCTGGAAAAGGAGGAACTAAGAAGGCAACTGGGGCAGAGGTGTGTGGGCCTGGTAAAGAGTGGTTAGGGAGAATTGTACTTCACTTTTATCATATTTTCTAAATAGGTTGAATGCATCTTTCTTGTTAGAGAAGTTGTCAGTTTACAAAGCAATCATGCATCACATATAGTGTTCCCAAACAGCCCCCACCAATCATATCTTGTGTTGTTGTGGAACATGTTTTATAACTGATCAAAGAACATTCAAATACTACTAACAACAGTCCATAACTTATATTAGGTGTATTTTTCCCATAAAACATCCTATTGATAATACCATGTATTAGTATTTTACATAAATTTTAGTGCATGAAGGAATATTCTCATATGTGTACTGTTATTCATGGTCCATCATCTACCTCAGGTTTCACTGTGTTATACAGCCACATGCTTTGTAAATTTCATCCAAAGAATATACCCCATAACTCTCTGTTTCATCAAAGAGTTGTGCTTTCCTCCCCACAGTCAATTTTAGAACATTTTCATTATTTCAAAATAGACAGATCCCCTACCTCCTCATAATCCCATATTGAACCTTGGCATTGATATAGTATCTTTGTTATCTTTGATGCTACAATATTGCAATAGCACTGACTATTATCCCTAGTGATCCACTGGGAAAATTTTTGCTTGTTGTCTCTGCAACCTCAAGCTCTGGTGGTTTACAGGTCTTAGTCCCAAAAGGAAGAATGCTTCCACCAGAAAACAGAATGATTCCATTGAACTGTAAGTTAAGACTGCCCCCTGGCCAACTTGGGCTACTCTTACCTCTGAATCAACAGGCAAAGAAGGGAATTACTGTACTGGCTGTGATGATTGATCCCCACTATCAAGGGAAAATAGGACTGCATTTACATAAAGAGCATAAAGAAAAGTTTGTCTGGAATACAGGAGATCCTCTAGGGTGTCTCCTAGTACTGCCATGCCAAGCGATTAAAGTCATTGGAAAATTGCAACAACCCAATCCAAGCAGGACTAACAGAGGCCCAGAATCTTCAGGAATGAAAGTTTGGGTCACCCCATCAGGCAAAGAACCACAGTGGGCTGAAGTGCTAGTTACCAGTTACAAAAATGAGGACTATAGTCACAAATCTTTCTTCCTTGTTGCACTTAAGTATGATTGTATATCTACACAAAATGAATTTCTTTGTTTTCTTCCCCAACCTTTTCCCTTATCATATGACAAGTTGTATTAGTTTCATGTCATAATATTTAAGGATGTCAGGTTTAAGAGTGAATATTACCCAAGGACTTGCACCATATTCTATAGGTAATTAATGCATTTCTGGTTGTACAAAGGAGAGTTGCACATTGTTAGGCAGAAATATATATATTCATGTCGGTTATTGTTTTTACTTAGAGACTAAGTGTGGTTTAAGGTAATGTGTATGGTTGTTGAGTTGACAAGGGGTGGAATGTGATGGTTTGGCTAATGTGTGAACTCAGCCAGGTAATTGTGCCCAGTTGTTTGGTCAAGCAAGCACTGGGCTAATTGTAATAGAAGGACATTTATGGGATTTAGTCATTAGTGAGTTTACTACATAGATGGTTGCTTGCATCTACATCAACCAGGGAGATTGCCATCAGCAATGAGTGATGCTTTTTCCAATCAGTTGAATGCATTTCAAGGGGAAGTGATTTCAGCATTCAGAGAGAATTTCTCAGCTCATCTTTGGACAGCAATGTCTACCAGAAAATTATCAAAGACCTTCATTGGACTTTCATCAGAGCCACTGGTTTGCAGCCTAACTGCAGGACCTGTAATTGTGCATCCCCATAGTCATGTGACAGACTCTTATAAAATCTCATACTATTTAAAGATATCTCCTCTTGATTCTGTTTCCATAGAGGACCCTGACTAATGCAATAAGTCACATCAGGTGTATTTTTCCCTTGTATTAACACCTTGTAATAGTGACATACATTTGTTCTAGTTCATAGAAGAACATTCTTGTTATTTGTACTATTATCCACAAACCTAATCAACTCCTGAGCTCACTATATTATACAATCCTCAAATTCTCCTCTAGGTTTCTATCTATTGACTTCGATATCACCAGATTATCCCTTTCAAACATGATCACATTTATAAATCAGCAGAGTTGATTATACTCCCTATAATGTTTTAACATCAACTGTATCAATTTCCAAACATTTATAATCAACCTTATTAAAAATGCTGCATACATTAAGCATAAGCTCCCTTTTAAAAACCCTTGTTATAGCTCCTAGTGATCTATATTCCAGACTTAAATCTGTGAGTTTACACATTGTATTTATTTCAATGATTTTATTAGTGAAATTATACAATATTCGTCTTTTGTGTTTGGCTTATTTCACTCAGTATAAGGTCCTCAAGGTTCATCAATGTTCTCATATGCATCCCAATTTCATTTCTTCTTAAAGCTGAATAATATTCTTTTTTAGGTATATATCACCTTTTGTTTGTCCTTTCATCAGTTGATGGATACTTGGGATTTTTCCATATTTTAGCAATTATGAGCAATGCTGCTATGAACATTGGCGTGCAAATGTCAGTTGACATTTTTGCTTTCAGTTCTGATTATATTCATAGTAATGGGATTTCTGAATCATATGACAGTTCTTTGTTTACTTTTGATGTACCATCAAACTATCTTCCACAGAAGATGTAGCATTCCACAACCCCATCAATAGTGAATGTTTTCCTGTTTCTCCACTTCCTCTCCAGCACTTGTAGGTTTCTGACTTTTAAATAATGTCCATTCTATAAGGTGTGAAATCATATCTCATTGGAGTATTGATCAACATTTCCCTAATAGCTAATGATGTTGAACATTTCTTTATGTACTTTTTGGCAATTTGTGTTTCCTCTTTGGAAAAAATATTTATTCAATTCTTTTGCCCATTTTAAACTTGGGTTGCTTATCTTTTTATTATTTAGTTGTATGATCTCTTTATGTACCATGGAAATCAAATGCTTATCTGATAGTTGGCTTCCAAATATTTTCTCTCATCGAGTAGGCTGCCTTTTCACTTACTGGCCAAACTCATTTAAAGCCCAAAATTATTTAATTATAAGGTGGTCCTGTTTGTCATTTTTTATTTTTTGCTTCTCTTTTGTGTGTAATGTTTAAGAAAACACCATTTGCCACAAGATTTTGAAAATATTTCCTACACTCTTTTCTAGGTATTTCATGGTTCTAGCATATTTATATGCATTTTGACTGCTGTATGATCCAGCAATCTTATTACTAAGAATATATTCAGAGAAACAGAAATCAAGGATGTGAACTGGCATTTGCACACCATTGTTCATAGTACCATTATTCACAATTTCTAAAATATGGAAAAAGCCCAAGTGTCCTTAAGTCAATGAATGGATAAACAAAATGATATATACATACAATGGAATACTATTCAGTTATAAGAAGAAATGAAATTGGGATTCATATGACAACATGGGAGAACCTTGAGGATATTGTCCTGAGTGAAATGTCAGACACAATATGACAAATATTGTATGGTCCCACTAATATGATATGTGTGTGTGTATATATATATATATATATATATATATGATAATATAAGATGACTAAACTCACAGAGCTAAACTCTAAAGCATAGCTTACTAGGAAATAAAGTGTGTATTGAGAATGGTAGTTGATACTAAAAGTGTGGAGACTTTTTAATGTCTATTGTAAAAATGTGAAAATCAATTGAGGTATTGGTATCACATTATCACGAGTATAACTAACATTGCTGATTTATAAATGTTATTGTGGCTGAAAGGGGTAGCCTATGGATGTAAATTTCAATTGAAAGGAAGCTAAAGAATATTCTAGGTACTGTAACATAATGATTTCGATGGTGGATGAAGATTGTGGTTAATAGTATAAATATAAGTATGTTCATTTACAAAGTGTTCAGAATATGGTGACACTCAGGAATATTACAACAAATATAACTTATGGATGAAAATTAACAGTAATATTATAATATTTTTGTAGCAATGGCTAAAAAGATATATCAATTCTAAGGGAGAAGAAAGGGGGGATATGAGAGGTTATGCTATTTTTCCTTTAGTAATAATGGAAATGTTATAAAATTGACTGTGGTGTTTACAGCAAAACTCTGGTGAAAAGGAAAGCCATTGAGTATGCACTTTGAATTGACTGTTCAAAAAATGGGATTGTAACACAATGAAACCTGTGGTGGAAGATGGACTGTGGTTAACAGAACAAATATGAAAATGATCTCTCATGAACTATAGCAAATATATAATACAGGGTGTTAATAAACAGGTGATTTTTATACACCAAATGTAAGATATGAGCTATCGTTAGTGTAGCAGGTTGATCTTGTTTATGAATTCCAGAAGCAGATGTTGGATTATAATTGCAAACTGGTCTGTTCCTCTGGGCATATTAGATTGTATTGGATTCAGAGGTTTCAATTTATTTGATTAAATAGTGATGAAGCTTTTGGGCCATGTCAGTAGGAAGTTGCATCCTTACCCCCTTGGTGGGCAGGGATTCACAGAGAACACAACATGGCAGAGTCAGTTGGAGTTTTAATGCTGGAGCCCCAGGAAGGAAATACACTGAGAAGCAGATACATGTGGAAAAAGAGAAGGCTCCATTGGACATGGCAGAGGCCCTGGGAAGAGAGACAAGCTCTTCAGCTGATAGTTTAGAGCTGACCTTGTAGAGAGAGCAGATCAGCTGAGCCCAGAGATAAATGAGCCTCAGGAGGGAAACAAGATTTATCCCAGCCTACAGCTTTCATTGAAAGAAGCTGGGACCACGGAGCCTTGAGGAAGAGGCAGCCTGAAACCATGCAGACATCAGCAGCCATATTGCTCCAACACATGGCAACAGACATTGGTGAGGGGCATAAATTACACTTTATGGCCTGGTAACCATAAGCTTCTTGCCGAAATAAATACCCTTTATAAAATCCAACAGACTTCTGGTACTATGCATCAGCACCTATTTGGCTGACTAATATAGAATTTGCTACCAGGAGTGGGATCATGCTTTTACAACTACCAAAATTCTGGAATAGTTTTATAAATGGATAATGGGTATTTTCTGGAGAAATTATGGTACGCTTGATGGGAAATGGCCTAAATTTCTTTGTACAGACTGTTGGTAGTAATATGGAGCCTAAAGTTATTATTTTTTTATAAGGCCTTAGAAGGCAATAATTGTGAGATGCTTGATGGAAAAGGTTTAGATTTCTTTGAAGAGACTGTTGGTAGTAATATTGAGCCTAAAGTTTTTTTCTTATAAGGCCTTAGAAGGTAATAATTGTAAGATGCTTCATAGAAAAGGCCTACAGTGCTTTGAAGAGACAGTTGATAGGATTATGGATGCTAAAGAGACTTTTATGAGGCCTTAGATGTAAATGATGAAACTATTATTGGAAACTGCAGGAAAGGTGGCCCATGTTTTAAAATTGCAGAGAATGTAGCAAGGTTGATTCCTGATGTTATATGGAAGGCAGAATTTGAAAATGGTGAACCTGGGCATTTCGCTGAAGAACTTTCCAAAGTAACGTCAAAGAATGCAGTTTCACTTCTCTTTGAAGTTTATAGCAAAATGCTAGATGAGAGAGATAAGCAGAGGACTGACTTGTTGGGCACAAAGAAACCAGAAACTGATTCCAGAAATGCCAAGCCTTTGGAAATCAAGACCCCAGATGATAGTACCCTATTTGAGGACTTAACTGAACTTAGTAAGTCAGAGTTGAAAATGTAGTAATCTAGGAAAGGCTTGTGGAAAGTCTTATTGTCTGATGGTTTGGACCCCTGCTTCTCACATGCTAAACCGACAAATTTTTGAGAGAGCTGTATGAATAAAATTGCTGTAAGCCTCATATAAAAGGGACATGGAAGGGAGAGATTGAAGGGGAAACAGCTTTAAGAGGAAAACCATGGAAGCTGAGATCTGGATTTAATACACCTCCTTGGGCCAAGAGAGGAACCCCACCCATGTGTACAGAGAGAGTGTGTTTGTACTGGCAGTTGAATAGGGTGGATGTTCTCACCCACTGTTCAGGGAGAGTTTTGCTCCTTCAGGGTAAAGAGAGAGTGTAGCACATTCCCCAATGATTAGGGAGGTTAAGTTTGCCACAGCATAGGTCTGAGAGGGAGAGTCTCTCCTCCATGGATTATTGAAGGCCAGGTTGCCAACTCATTGCTCCAAGAGAGTTGAGCCTGTAAGGCAAAGGTTAGGGAGAAGTTTTTTTCCACTTCAGTGTACTAGAGGGGTTAATACTCTAACCCAAAGATTGTGAAATATGTGGCAGTTACCCCAACATTCTTGGAGGGTTAGGCCTGGAGCTCAGTTACCACCCAGATGTTTGATGATGGAGGAACCAAGAAAATGGCCTTCAGGCAAGTCAGTGAAAAGGGGGGTGGTCCACATGAGGCCCTAGGGAGAAGAAACAGTTATCTTGAGAATGACTCTCAGACTTTGAAATCTAATGAAGTATGCCCAGCAGGTTTAGAGAACTGTAGGGGACTGGTGACTCATGTTTCTCTCTCAAAATCCCTTTATGGTAATGCAAATGTTTATCCTTTGACTGTTTTTTTGTGTATTGGAAGCAGAAAAATTGTTTTGTAACTTTCAGAGGTACAGCCAGATGGGATTTTGTCCCAAGAAAAACTATTTCTTTAAAATGTGATGTGAGTTTGTACTAAACTTTGCTACTGAAATAAGGCTTTTTTGAATATTATAATGTCTTTTGGGAATTCAGAGGTTGGAGTGCAGCAGTTTGATATTGTTTATGAATTCCAAAAATAGATATTGGATTATGTTTGTAAATTGATCCATTCCTCTGAGCGTATTAGATTCTATTGGATCCAGAGGCTTCACTTCTACTTCATTAAATGATGATTAAGGCTTTGATTGGGCCACATCAGTAGGAGGTTGCATCCATGCCCTCTTGTTGGGTCGGGACTCACAGAGAAAACAACACAGCAGAGGAGTTAGTTGGAGTTTTAGTGCTCAAGCACCAGGAAGTAAATACACAGAGAAGCAGATCAATGAGGAAAGAAAAAAGGCTCCTTTAGACAAAGCAGAGGCCCCAGAAAGACAAGCTGTTCAGCTGATAGTTTACAGCTTACCTTGTGGAGAGAGCAGATCAGCTGAACCCAGAGAGGAATGAGCCCTGGGAGAGATGAGACTTATCCCAGCCTACAGCTTATATTGGAAGAAGCTGGAACCATGGAGACATAAAAGGAAGAGGAAGCCTGAACCCTTACAGATATTGACAGCCTTTTTGCTCCAACACGTGGCAACAGACTGTGGTGAGGGATGTAACTTGTGCTTTATGGCCTGACAACTGTTAGCTTCTACCCAAAATAAATATCCTTTATAAAAGCCAACAGACTTATGGTATTTTGCATCAGCACCCCTTTGGTTAATTAATATAGTCAGGAATAATATTTTAACTATACTCTTTCAAACTTTTTAACAATTTCACAATAATGCAAAGTGTTGGTGGTGGGGTGAAATATAGGAGCCTTGTATGATGATATGCATATTTGTTTTGTATGTTTCACATCATTTATTGTTTATACATATTCATGTATGAGTGATATAATTCAATGCATTTTTTAATAAAAAATTCAGATGCTGTATTTTCTCAAAAGCTTTCTCAGCATCAATTGAAGTGATCATATGATTTTTCTTTACTAGTATAGTGTATTACACTGATTTATCCTATGCTGAACCACCCTTGCATACCTAGGATAAAACCCAGTTGGCCATAATGCATAATTCTTTTAACATGCTATTGGATTTGATGAGCACATATTTTTTGGAGGATTTTTGAATCTATATTCATTAGGGAAATTGGTCTGGAATTTTCTTTTTTGAATAGTGACTTTATCTGGCTTTGGGATTATGGTGATGTTGGCTTCATGGGGTTAGTTTTATAAGTCTCCCTCCTATTTAATTTTTTGGACTGTTTTAAGCAAGATTGGTATTAAATCTCCTTTGAATTATTGGTAGCTTTCACCTGTGAAGCCATCTGGCCCTGGGGTTTTCTTTGTTGAGAGGTTGTTGATGACTGTTTCAATCTCTTTAATTGTGATTGGTTTGTTGAAGTCTTCTATCTTTTCTAATGTCAGGGTAGGTTGTTTCTGGGTTTCTAGAAATTTGTCCATTTCATCTATGTTTTCTAGTTTTTTGTCACACCCTTTTTCACTTTATCCTCTTATGATCTATTTTATTTATCTGGCATCAGTAGTAATGTACAACTTCTCAATTCTGATTTTATTTGCATCTTTTCTCTCATTTTCTTTGACAGTCTAGCTAAATTTTGGCAATTTTGTTGATCTTCTCAAAGAACCAACCATTGGTTTTGTCGAGTTTCTCTATATTTTTGGTGTTGTTCTTATTCTTTTGTTAGTTCATTCTGCTCGCTTTGTGGTTAGTTTGCTGTTCTTTTTCTACTTCCTCCAGGTGCTTAGTTATGAATTTGATATTCTTAATCTTCCTTCCTTTTTTAAAAGTAGGTGTTTAGCACTAAAAATTTTCCACACATCATTTCCTTTGCTGCATCATAAAGTTTTATATGTTGTATTCCCATTTTCATTCATCTAGATATACTTACTGATTTCTCTTTCAATTTCTTCTTTGACACACTGGTTGTTTAATAGTGTCTTCTTGAACTTCCATACATTTATTCATTTTCCAGTCTTTTTCTTCTCATTGATTTCCAGCTTCATTCCATTAGCATCAGAGAAAGTGATTTGTATAATTTCAGTCTTTAAAAATCCATTTATATAGCCCACCAAGCGGGTGGGGACTCAAACTTGAGTCATGAAATACTGATGTGTTTAAACCAAAGCCTTAATCTTGATTTAATTAAGTACACTTAAAAGTATTTGAATTTAATACAATCAAAGTGTATCCCACCCAGAGGAACAGACCAGTTCACAAACATAATCAACTGTTTTTGGAATTCATAAATAATATCAAACTGCTACACTCCCCCAGCTTTTTTGTTACTGTATTGTGAAATATCTTTCTCCACACTTTCACTTTCAATCTGTTTGTATCCTTGAGTCTAAGATGAGTCTATCGTAAGCAGCATATAGACAGGTCGTGTTTTTTATCCATTCCACAAGTCTGTATCTTTGGAAAGTTTAATCCATTAACATTCAATATTATTACTATAAAGGCATTATTTACATCACCCATTTTCTCCTTTGGATTTTATATATCATGTCTTATTTTCCCCACTCTTTTTATACTCTTAGTTACTTTTACTGAAAATCTTTACTTCTAGACTGTCTTCCAATCCTCTCTCCCCCATCTTTTCCTTTCAGGCTACAGCATTCTCTTTAGTATTTCTTATAAGGTCAATCTCTTGGTGACAAACTCTCTCAGTTTCCATTTATCTGTGAATACTCTATAAACTCACACCCATTTTTGAGGGATAACTTTGTCAGACCTAGAATTCTTCACTGGCAATTTTTATCTTTCAGTATCTTAAATCTCTCATAAACCTGCCTTCTCACCTTCATGGTTTATGATGAGAAATAAGCACTTAATCATATTGGGCAACACTTTTGTGATGTATCACTTTTCTTTTGCTGCTTTCAGAATTTTCTCTTTATCTTTGGCATTTTTCATTCTGAATAGTATGTGCCTTGGAGTATGTCTATTCAGATTTGTTCAGATTGGAGTATCTTGTGCTTCTTGGACATGGATATCTATGTCCTTTAGAGAAGTTTGGAAGCCTACCATTATTTCCTCAAATATTTCTTCTACCCCTTCTATTTTATCTTCTCTTCTCATTCTGGAACATCCATGATGCAAATATTTGAGCGCCTCATGTTGTCATTCATTTCCCTCCATCCCTGCTGGATTTTTTCCATTTTTTCTCTATCTGGTCTTCTGTCTGTTCGATTTTGGAAGCCCTGTCTTCTATCACACTGATCTATTTTTCTGCCTCTTCAAATATGCTGTTATATGTCTCCACTGTATTTTCTATTTCATTTATTTCACCTTTCATTCCATAAGACCTGTTGTTTTTTCTTTGCATGCTTTTAAATTCTTATGTTCACCCAGTGTCTTCTTAATATCCTTAATCTCTTTCACTTTCTCATTGAAGTTATTAAGGATATTTGTTTGAACATCTGTGATTAACTGTCTCAAATACTCTATGTTGCCTGGAGGTTTAATTTGTTCCTTTGACTGAGCCATATCCTATTTATTAGTATGGTTTGTAAATTTTTGCTGCTGTCTTGGCATCTGATTTTCTTGATGTTTTTATTCTTGGCTCAGTTTCACTCTTTAGCCTAAGACTTTTTTGCTGATTGGCTTTGTGCTAAAGCTCCTCCTTGATACTATTTAAATGTATTTTAGAAATTTATAATAACTCATGTTTAACCAATCAGATTTTTTCTGCTGTTATTCATCTGTTTCTGGCCCTTTCTCCCTTGCCAGTGGTGAAGTTTGGCACCATGGGTGTGGCTGGTAATCTGAGCATTGCAGGGTGAAACTCCACACATTGTCCCAGAAACTAATAATGTTCTGCCCACATTTCTCTCTTGCCATGGGATGGGTTAAGAAACTAGGGTGTGGTTGGTATTCTAAACAGTGCAACCTGAAAGTGGCTGCAGTTGCCCAGAGAGACTGATGAAGGTCCACTCAACTTTCTCCATTGCTGGGGGTAGCTATGGAGCCAAAAGGGTGGGCAGTAATCTATGCTATTTGGACTGAAACTATCTGCACTTGACTGGAGAAATTGATGAAGCTCCATCCACATTCCTCCCCTGTCAGGTGTGGGCCTGGAGCCTAGGTTTGGGCAGTAATCTGATCTGGATGGAAAGAAATTGATCCCTATTAAGTGGTAAGTCACTATGATTTTCAGTCAGTCCTGCTTTCACTTCTGAATGCCACCATTCTTCTTTCTGACCTGGACATGTTCAAACTTTAGCTCTACTTAGAATTGGACTCTACCCAGCTGAATTTATTAATCAATAGGTGAAGTCAGTGCCCTGTTTTTGAGTAAGGGAGTTTCCAATTACAGCCAGGGAGTGGCTGCCAAGGTGGCCAAAAGTGGGGATGGGCACAGGCCTCCAAAGTGTGGAGTATGCTACTAATAAATCTTCATCACAGATGGCCAGCCTCATCCTTTAGTTCTTCCAATGATTTTACACAGTGCTCTGTTTGTCTTCTGAGACCCCCAAAACAGCGGACTGAGATAGATCCTTTTTGATTACTAACTGCATTGAATGGCAAGCTATTAGAAATTGTGTACTCTGACACTATCTTGCCTGTCTCTCCTGAAAGCATCTTTTGAGGAATTAAGAAAATAAAATTATTTGGGAGGTTATGCAAGTAGGTGGCATGATGGAGTATGTTATCCCATCTTTACTCCAGAGGTCCTTGTCCTTGGGAGCTCCACTGCCCAAACCTGGCATGAGTCAGAAGGTCTGTTCAGGACCCTCCTTCCCTACCACTAGGGTGTATACTTGTCTTTTATTTCCTACCCACCCTTTCCAAAGCCCATAGTAACCAATAACAACATATAGGTTATTCCTTCAGGTTCACAGCATTAATTCCTTCTTTAGTAAATTGATCTTCTGCTGCAATTCTTAGTTGTGTACTCTTTCCCCATTCTTCACCTCACTTCTTCTCTGACATTCCCCTGTGCTATCCTCCAGTGACCCAGCCCTGCTTCCTGTAACCATCTTGGTCCCTTGCCTGGCACCTAACAACCCCGTGAGATGTTCTTCCTACCTATCCTATATTTCTTGCTGGATTTTCATGCTGTCCACAGACCCTGCAACCACAAAAGTCATTTTTCATCCTGAAACTCCAATCCTTCTTTCTTATTCAGAAATCTATGGATACACATAGGATAACATCACCTTGATTCCACAAACCTTAGTTGAGGTTTTTGTGTTTTTGTGTTATTGTCATCTGAGATTTGTGGAATCAAAGCTTACAAACATGGACATGTATTTTCTAATTTCTAAATGTTTAATCTTCTAAATCATAAATTTTCTAAATTTCTAAATTTTCTAACTTCTAATTTCTAAATTTGGAGTTCAGAAATTGAACCTCATGTCTATTGTCTATTGATTTTTTAAAAGCCTAAGTCCACTAAATTAGAGAAGAATAGTCTCTTCAGAAAATGCTTCTGGAAGAACTGGATATTAATAGACAAAGAACAGAAGGGGGACACCTGTCTCACACCGTATTCAAAAATTAACTCAAAATGCTTTAAAGACCTAAATATATGAACCAGGAATATAAAATGACCAGAAAAACATAAGGAAGCATCTTCAGGTCATTGTGCTAAGAAATGATTTCTTGCACTTTACACCTAAAGCACAAAGAGCAAAAGAAAATATAGCTAAATGGGACCTTATGAAAATTAAAA
>JAQZBX010045383.1:0-13037 GCA_029593785.1 Cabassous unicinctus | reverse complement strand
TAGGTTATCATATATTCCAAGGTAAGACCCACTGACAGGGAGCTGAATTCTTGAGGTTGTCTGCCCTGCCTAGAGTGTCTAGATGATTGACTTTTTAAAATGCTTGCATAGATGGTTGTGTGAAAAAAAAAACACAAAATTTTAATTCTTCCTTTTTCTTTCTTGTGTGTACACTATTTAATGATCACATGCACACTTTTATATACAACACCATGATTTTTACAGAAGAAATAGCTGCAAAGAGATAGGACTCAGAGATCTTCAGTGGTTCCCCTAAAATGTGTATATTACTATTCAATTAATGTGTATGAACAAACTATCCAAAAGTGAAGAAAAAAAACAAGCAATCCAAAAGGATTATAGAACAGTTCTAAGCACTTACACCAGACTGGGAATAAAGCTTACCTCTACTAGCACAACTAGTAAAACTCAAATTTCATTTTCATTGATTAGAATACTTAGGAAGCACTTTATTTCCTGAGCAGTGGGGAATATTTAGCCCCAGAATGAATACTGTTCTGTAACTTCATAAAATTCACCCAAGTAAGGCCTTAAAATATTAAATTGTTTCAAGTAACTTAATTGCATCCCAGAAAAAAGGTTAAAATATTTATAAAAATAAAAAATATGCAATCACCCACAAGATAAAACTCACAATGTCTGGCATCCAATCAATAATTACCAGGCATACAAGAAAGTAAGAAAACACAACCCATAATGAGGTAAATAATCAATTAAAACCAACCCAAAGCTCACACAGATGTTAGAATAACAAACAAGGATGACAAACAGTCATAACTCTATACATTAAAGTAGTTATTGTAACTGTATTCTTTATGTTCAGAAAGTTAAGTAGAGACATGAAGAATATAAAAAATTCTTGAACCAAACTTTTAGAAATGAAAACTATAATACTGGGGATAAAAAAACACACTGGATAGGCTTAAAAAAAGCAGATTTAACATGCAGAAGATCAGTGAACTTGAAGACATAGCAACATAAACTATCAAAAATGAAACAACAGAGAAAAAAGAACTTACAAAATTGAAAAGAACATCAGTGAGCTCTGAGAAATATTCAAGAAGCTTACTATATGGGTTAGTGAGGTACCCAAAGGCAAAGAGAAACGGAGAACGTGAAAAGACAGTAGAGGAGCATCTTTAAAGTACTGTAAGAAAATAAAACTGTATACCCAAGAAAAATATCTTTCAAAAATAATTGCAAAACATGTATCTGATAAAAAACCTGTTTCTAAAATATACAAAGGTTTCTTAAAACTCAACAATTAGAAAACAAACAACTTAGTTAAAAAGTAAGCAAAAATTGGCACAGGCTATTCACCAAATTGTATATTCACCAAATGATATACATATGGCAAATAAGCACATGAAAATATGCTTATTTTTGTCATTAGAGAAATTTTTTAAAAAGCAATGAGATACAACAGCATACCTTAGGGGTTAATCTCCCCACCCCCACTCCCCCAACACACATCAAAACAAAACAAAACTGTCTATATGAATTGCAGGGCAATAGCAATTCTAATTGTTTGCAGCGGGCATGCAAAATATTAAAGACAATTTGAAAGTTTGGTAGTTTCTTACAAAGAGAAGCATACTTTTACCATTACACACAATATTTGTACTTCTAGATATTTACTCAACTGATTTGACAAGACATGCCCACATAAAAATCTGCAAACAAATGTTTAAAACATCTTTATTCATAACCACCCAAAACTAGAAGCAACCAACATGCCCTTTAATAGGTGAATAGATAAACTGGTACACCTATACAATGGAATACTATTCAAAGATAAAAAGAAATGAGCTATCAAGCCATGAAAAAACATGAATAAATTTTAAGAAAGCATTGCTAAATGAATGAAGCCAGTCTCAAAAGGTTATATACTGTATGATTCCAGTTTTATGACATTCTGAATAAGGCAAAATTATAGAGACAGTTAAAATGTCACTGGTTGCCAGGGATCTGAGGAGGAAGGAAAGCACTGAATAATTGCTGCATAGTAGAAATTTTGCCATTTTGAATCTATTCTATATGAAACTGAAATGTGTACAACAAATCTTAAAGCAATCACTAAAACAACAAAATAATTATTTTTAGTAAGAAAACAAAGGAGATAATATAGACTCATAAAAAGTAATCTGAAAAAGGAAAAAATGGGAAAAAGAATCATAGATTAAAAAACGGAAAGCAGAATGACAGATTTGAACCTAATCAAATCAATAATTACATTAGATGTAAATGATATAAATATCCCCACTTAAAGGAAGATACCTTCAGATTTGACAAAAATCTAAGACTTAAAAATATGATTTTTACAAGAAATACCTTTTACATATAAGGACTCAAATAGAATAAAATTAAACTTATAGAAAAAAATACAGCATGGTAACCTTAATCAGGAGAAAGCTGCCATGGCTATCCTAATATCATAGTAATAGACTTC
Organism: Cabassous unicinctus; assembly: GCA_029593785.1. Lineage (NCBI taxonomy): Eukaryota > Metazoa > Chordata > Mammalia > Cingulata > Chlamyphoridae > Cabassous > Cabassous unicinctus. The sequence goes on along the minus strand of JAQZBX010045383.1, from coordinate 10,567 downwards.
AGGGCAAATAATATTATTGAGAACATAAAAGGTAAATTAATAAGAAAAAGGGATCAATTCATGCAGAGGATACAACAATCATAAAATGTTATGCATTTAATATTAGACCTTTAAAAATAAAGTGAGAAATAATGCACTTCAAGAAGAAATAAACAAACCCAGATATATGTAAGATCACTCAATAATACATGCAGTGCCACTAAATCATTATTTAGGGAAAAATATATAGCATAGAACACATATACTAGAAAAGAAGGTCCAAATCAATAACTTCAGCTTCCATTTCAAAATTCTGGAAGATGTAAAGGAAAGCAGAATAAAGGAAATAAAGATCAAAGTGGAAATCAAAGAAGCAGAAAACTGGAAAACAATAGAGAAAATAAGTGAACCCAATGTGGCAGTTTGATATTATTGATGAATTCCAAAAATAAATACTGATTATGTTTGTAAACTAGGCTGTTCTTCCAGGCTCCTGATACCCTTTGATTGTATTAAATTCAGAGGTTTCAATTTTACTTGATTAAATTAGGATTAGGGCTTTGATTTGGCCAAGTCAGTAGGATGTTGAGTCCCTGCCCCCTTGATGGGTGTATACTCACACAGAAAACAACAAAGCAGAGGAGAGAGCTGAGATTTGATGCTGGAGCCCTGGGGAGAGAGCCGAGCCATTCGCCTGACAGTTTACAGCTGTGGAGAGAGCAGAGCAGTTGAGCCTGGAAAGAGATGAGCCCCGGGAAGAAACAGGAGCTTTATGCCAGCCTACAGCTGAGAACAGAAGAAGCTGGGACCATGAAGCCTTAAGAGAGAGAGGAAGGCTGAACCCTCACAGAGACTGGCAGCCATCTTGCTCCAACATGTGGCAACAGACTTTGGTGAGGGAAGTAACTTACTCTTTAAGGCCTTGCGACTATAAGCTTCTACCCCAAACAAATACCCCTTATAAAAGCCAAAGGATTTCTGGTACTTTGCATTTAGCACCCCTTTGGCTGACTAATACACCCAACATTGATTCTTTTAGTAAATCAATGTAATCAATAAAGTTCTAGGCTGACTGATGAGGAAAAACAGAAGATGCAAATTTATAAAACTAAGAATAAGAGAGGGGTATCACTACAGATTTTATAGGTATTAAAAGAATAAGGAAATACTATGAATAACATTATGCCAATAAATTTGGAACTAAGGTGCAAAGAGCAAATTATTTGAAAGACACTACTAATATTCTACTCAATAAGGAATAGTTAACATGAACAGGAGTCTATCTATTAAAGAAATTGAATTTACTGTTAAAATTTTTCCATATGATTTTAATGGTGAGTTCTAAAAACATTTCAGAAAGTAGCAATACTAATTCAACACAAACATCCAGATAATTGGAGGGAAGATATTCAAATTCATTCAAATATACTAGAACTATTCTAGACATTATAAGAAAATAAAACTATATATCAGTATCCCTCATGAACATAAGATGCAAAAATTCTAACAAAATCTTAGCATTTCAAATCTAAATATATACATATATAATTATGAATCCTATGAAATAATTATTAGAAAGTCACTCCATCTAATTCATCATATAAAAATAATAAAAGTGACACAGTATCTGTGGCAGTTTAAATTTTATGAATATCAAAAAGAGAAAGATTATGTTTGTGAACTAATCCATTCCTGTGGGTGTGAGACTCTTGCAATTGGACTATGTAAGTGAGGCATGACTCAGGTTGAGTCTCCTCCCTTTTGCTGGGTCTGATAAAAATGAAGACACAGAGACAGAGACATAGAAAGACACAGGAAAAGGAAGCTGCCATTATTGATCCTGCCATGTGATAGAGGACTAGAGGATCACTCAAGCACAAGTCCCCAAGAGCCTGGGCCCATGGAGCAGCTGAAGAGGAGAGCAGCCCTGCTATATGTCTGATAGCTTACAGCTGAACTCGGGAAGAAAAGTGGAGCAGCAGAGACTGATAGAGGAGGCCAGGGAAGACACAAGCCCAATGCCTGGTTGCTCTGGGCTCCAGGAGACAGTGAGTCCAGAGCAGAAGGCTGAGACCTCAGCAAAGATTGGTGGCTATCTTCCTTTGCAAGGATCAACAGTAGCTGACTTTGGTGAGAAAGCACCTCTTATGGTACCTTGATTTAGAATTTTCATGGCCCTGGAAAATAAATAAATAAATCCTCTTTATAAAAATGAACGCATTTCTGGTACTTTACATCAGCAGCCCTTTGCAAACTAAAACAGTATCTCATTAGAGACAGAAAATTATTTCACAAAGTTCAGTATCCATACCTCATTAAATAACATAACAAAACAAAATCATACCAAAAATAATAATAATAATAACAAAAAAAAAAAACCCTCTCAGCACATAAGAAATAAAAAGGAACTTCCTGAACCTTATAAAGGGCATTTAAAAAAAACTTGCTGTAACCTAAAACTTAACAGTTAAAGATTGTATGCTTTCCACTTAAGATCAGGAACAAGACCAAGAAGTCCACTCTCACCATTTATATTTGACATTATACTGGAGCTAGAACTCTAGTTCATTCAAAAGATAAGATAAAGAAAGAAAATATACCCAGATTAAAAAGGAAGAAGGAAAATACCTTTATTCAAAAAGGACATATATATTTATGTAGAAAATCTTATGGAATCTACAAAATACCTCCTAGGTTTAGTAAGTGAATTTATCAGGGTTTCAGTATACACAGAAGTCAAGTATATTCCTATATATGAACAACAATCAAAAACTGAAATTAAAGAAACAATATCAATTACAATAGCAGTAAAATATGAAATACTTAAGTATTCCTGACAAAAGATGTGCAACAAATATGCACTGAAAATTACAAAACAATGCTGATGGAAATTAAAAGAACTAAATAATAGGGAGATGTACCATAATATGGGTAAGTTGCTACATGGTGTCTTGGTAGCACAGGCTCAGAGACAGCAAAGACGTTCAGTAAATAACTGCTTTATTACTTATACAGCACAAAGAGTCTAAAAGAGCAGGTGAAGAGTTTCCACACTCAGGGAGGCCAACTGTTCAGGTCAAGTTTGATGGATGGTGGCTCTGCACTCCCCACTTCACAAACCAGGGGAAAAGGAGCTGTGCACCGAACATTCCTGCCCTGATAAACAGCTAGAATTGCTTGTTCCTAGTTTCTGGTTTAGTGTGGTCAGGCCACTCCATTAGACCTAAGATCTCCTCAGGGCTGCAGAGTGGAACATATTGAAACATCTGCACACAATAAAAAAGGAGTGGCGATGGGGTTGGGCTAGGGCTGGGGGATGGCTACTAGTTGTGTCCATGATTTCCCCAGCACAAACCATGTTCAAGGGGCAATAGACTCAACATTATGACACTGTAAATTCTCCCAAACTGGTCTATAGATTCAACACCATTGCAATAATAATCCCAGGAAACTATTTTTGTACAACTTGATCAGTTAATTTTAAAATTTATATGGCAGTGGAAAGGATGTAGAATAGACAACTTTGAAAAAGAACAAAGCTGAAGAACTAAAACTATCTGATTTCAATACTATCATTAAAGATACAGTAAGCGAGATATTGTGGTACAGGTATAAAGATGGACAAATACACTAATGAAAAATAATAGAGTCCAGAAATAGACACGCACATATAAGTTTCACAGTGGTTCAAAGAAAATTCAGTGGAGAAAGGACAGCCTTTTCAACAAATGGTGTTGGAACAATTGGGCATCCATATGCATATAAATGAAAAAATAAAATAAAAGCAACATAAAGGAACTCCCATTCCAAATTATTCAAATGCTCATAAACCTAAATATAAAATCTAAAACTATAAAATTTCTAGAAGAAATGCAGGAAAAAAATCTTTGTGACCTTCTATTAAGATTTCCTAGATTTGTCACCAAAAGCATGATCCGTAAAATAAATAATTGATAAATTATACATCAACACAAAAGCTTTAACTCTACAAAAGTGTCTCTTAAAAGAATGAAAATATAAGTCACAAACTGGGAAGAAATATTTGCAAATCATATATCTGATAAAGATTCTGTATCTGGAATATAGAAAGAACTCTCAAATCTTAATTCTTATCAAACAAACAAACCAAGTTTAAAAAAGTAGCAAAAGATGTGAAACAGCACATCACCAAAGGAATATACTGATCGCAAATAAACATGAAAAGATGTTCAACATCTTTATTCATTAAGGAAACGCAAGTTAAAAACCACAGTGAAATATTATAATATACTCTTAAAATGGCCAAGAGCTGGCAAGAATGTGGATGAACTGGTGGTGGAAATGACCAATGATAGAGATACTTTGGAAAATTGTTTAGTAGTTTCAAAAAAAGTAAAACATATACCTACCTAGTGATCCAGTCATTCTATTCCTAAGTGTTAACCCACAACAAATAAAATCATACATCTATACAAAGACTTTCATGTGAATATTTATAGTAGCTTTATTTCAAAATAACCCTAAACTGGAAACCACTCAAATGTGCAACAATAGGTGAATTTTAAAACTATGGTATATTCAAGTAATATAATATTACTCAGCAATAAAAAGGAAAGGGCTATTGATACATGCAACAACATGAATGAATCTCAAAATAATTGTGCTTAGTGAAAGAAGCTAGGAACATCTTTTATTATTTCATTTATATAAAATTATAGAAAATGCAAACATCTCTAGTGGCAGAACGCATATCAGTGTTTGCCTATGAACAGGAAAGTGGGGTAGGGATAAAGATGATAAAAGGGCATGAAGAAACTTTTTGGGACAATGTGTATATTCCTTAAGTTTATATCAGTATAGTTTCATGAGTTTACACATAAGTCAGACCTTCCCAAATTGTATACATTAAATACGTACAGTGTAAAACACTTATATCTCAATAAAGCCATTAAATTTTTGCCTTCACCAATTTCCACTTTTCTGGATCCATTGACACTTTATTCTCTCACCTGCTAATGTATTTTTTAATTTTATTGTATGTAGTCAATGCTTCTCTTTAAAGTAATAAAATATTTTATACCACATAATTATTATTGAAGGGTGTTGATATCTTCTATTAGTTTTTAACACTTCATTTTCTGATTTTAATCAAAATCTGAATGTGAACTTTTTTTTATATAGAAAGTTAAAAGTAAAATGCTTATTTTGAAAATATTTAGTGTCTGACATTTTGTTCCCTATCTTTCAGTATTTCAGATTCTATATGGTATCACTTCTGTCAATCAGAGTTAAAATTAAGGAATTTTAAGCACATAAAATATTTTTTACTACAGTGAAATTTTGTTTCAATATTTTAAGCTAAAAAGTAATGCTCCTTCCTTTTCAGATGTTCACATTGTCCTACAAGGTACACTCACAATTCCCCTTTCCCTGCTATTAATGTCAGAAAGATAGAAGTGACTTCCTGTTGATGGAGAAAAATTAAATAACTAAGACTACTTATGAGCCAGGTCCAGACAATATCAAGGTACTCTTTATGATTTATAGAGCTACTAAAACATTATAGTTAATTTTCTCTCAAGCCAGTTACACATTATTCCTCTCTGCTAGCTTATTTGTCATTTGTCCCTAGCTGATTTGGTAGCAAAACATATTGGATCACAATTGTAGTGTCTACTTACCTTCTCTCTGAAACTTCCTTCTTGATTTATCTGGATATACTATTTTGTAAATCTCTAAGTCAAATCTTAAAATTTTATTTTTTTCCCTTGACCATCAGAATTGTTGAATTACTAAGCTGTGTGTTCAGGTCAATATAATGGTGTTTTCACACTCTTTTAGTGTGGGCATTGTTCAAATGTCTTGGCTTTGAAAGACACTTGAATGTATGTGATTGGCTACATAGAAACATGAAGTTTCTGAGAAGCAATGCACAGTTGCCTTAGGTTGAATGTTAGCAATAAAATTAAAAACATTAGTACTTTTGTCATTATCTATTACCAACTCCCCCTTGACCTATAAGACATACACTATGAATGACAAAGAAATGTCAGTTTTGGTAGACTCTACTCTAGGGATCGCCATCCTTCACTCAACAATCTTCCTTGTGTAACTATGGCAAAGATTGTTGTGAAAATAAAGACAAGCAAGTCACAGGCAAAGGCTACTACAAGATATGCTCCATATATAGGAAACACTCATTATTCATAAATAATTTCTATAGGAAAGATATACTTAAAAGAATATCCAAAAAATGACAGTGAAAATGACAGAGAAGGTAGCTCCAAGGGTGATAGGTAAATGATAGATAGATAGACAGACAGACAGATAGATAATAGATAGATAATAGACAGATATAGATACATATTTACAAATCATATATCTGTTAATACAACAAATAAACATAGGCTCTGAAATTTGGAAAGAGGAAGGAGGATTGACTGGGGACTTCAGGAATGAAATGGTGATGATATCCATGGGATTTCTATTTGCCACCTATAAGTCTTGGAAGTGTTGTTGCAGAAACTTGCAATCCAGGACTTCCAACAGGCTCAAACAGAAAGATACCTTAGAAAAGCTTTTTCACTCTAACCAAAGGATGGGGAAAAGGGCAGCCTAGAAGGAAAATCTTATGATAAAACCTGCCCTATTCTGACCAAAAACCAAAAGAAAAAAACAGTTCCCCTAGCTATCCTGCAGGGTCTATAATAGATCTGAAATTCATCAAAAGCCAGCAGCAATGAGTTGGCATGATTGAGCCTTTTCTATAAGTCTGTAATTATTTCAAAATAAAAAGTTAAAAAAAAAGTAAATCTGCCATAGAGAGGCAATTGTTGCAAAAAAGAATCAGAAACCTTCTCCAGTAGTGGGTGGATTAGTGGTTCATTATCTTGATTGAAATAGTTATTACACAGGTATATACGTTTGTCAAAACACATCTGTAGGTCTGCTTCAAATGAGTGCATTTTACACTCCAATAATGTTAACTTATAGTAAATTAAATTTAATGGAGAAAAAACATTTGATAGTAAACAATGGGAAAAATTTTTTTTTCTTTAAAAAATGACACAAAAAATAGGTGGCTTTAATTTGTATTTAATCAAACAACACAATATTTCTCAGCACAAATGAAAAATTAATTAGGTGTTATTTTTCATAGTATTTTTGACAAAATTATGTGATGTTATGACAAAGCATTCTTCATTTCATGTTGGATTCGACCATTAAAAAGACATTTTGCCAAAATATAAAGTACTTAATCAATTTCCCATTCACCAAATGGAACTATCAAAATAATTGGAAATTCATTCTCTTGATTGAACAGATCAGATCTTCCCTTGAGAATGACTTTATTTTAAAAATATCAACTCTAACATGCTCTTTGACCTGACCAAATCCTTCATTTTTCCCCATTTGCAATAATGTTTTAAAATTGATTTTCATTATATTTGAATTATATTGTAAGAGGAATATGCAGGAGACAATGAGATAGACATAGTTAGCAGGAATGAAAGCTAGTTTTAAGCAGAATTTTATCATGCTCAGTTGATTAGTGAATATATCCATATTTTGATGATTTTCTCTCTCCTAGGTAGTACCATAGCTACAAGGATATGAATTCTGAGAAAAGAATTCTATGCATATAACAGAACCCAGTGTTGAGGAATAACTTATAATTACGACTCAAAAATACAGGTTCTATAACTAATGATGGTTACTGCACAACCTGAAACAAATAAATACAACAAACCAGAGACACACTATTCTTTTCTCAGAAAGGCACAGAAATTTGCTGAGTTTCCTTTCCATGCTGAAATATGTATAATAGGGAAGCATTATGAATATAATCTCCTTCCACTTTAAATTAAACAATATGCTTTCCTAGAGCAAAATTTTTCTCATCTTTATTGTACAGTAAGTATGACTCAGAATCACTAGCAATGGCTTCCTTTATATTGTATTTTGTAGCCTTTCCTCATGAAACATGTTTGCCAAAAAAAAAATAGGATTTCATAGTCCCGTTTTGATTCTGATTAAATAAACAAACAAGTTAAAAATAAGAAAGCAAAATATTCAACTGAGACAACCACTCAGTACAAATAAAATGAAATATTTCCAAGAATTTGGCCATCACCTTATTACATACAGACCTTGGATCCAAAATCATAGAATGATTAGAAAGGAAGTCTGTTAACTTCATAACTTCCAATAAGACAAAGCATATTTGAAAACTGAGGAAATTGAGTGAATTTGATTTTCAGGCCTTATTTACATTTCTAACAAATATTTTCACAATATTTTTCTCATATTTTTCAAAAAGAAAAAAAAAATAAAGAAGAGAGCAGAGAGTTAAGAAACTCAGAAATCCAATTCATCTTCATTCAGGAAGCATTCAGTAATTCCCATCCTGATAAATGTTCTATTTCATATTGAAGAAAGAAGCTTAGTGAAAACTGAAGTACAATTTGATATATACATGAGCATCTTAGTCAAGAAGTCAGTTATATATTTTACTTCAAATAAGAAGGGCTTCCAATTTTGGGAGCCAGAAGCAAAATATAGAAGAATTTGGGTTTGCTGCCTTATGACAAATTTCATTAGTATGCTAAGGATTATTCTATCAGCCGTTTTAGGTAGACTTTTAATTAGATTTGTCTTAAAAACCTTAAGTGACAGGAAGACAGCTGCATACTTACCTTGAAAATGACATTCTACATTTTTCCTGTAAACTGAACTGCTGCAGCTGTCTGATAATTTTCACTCTTTTACAGAAATGATTTGTAAGTACCAGACAAGTGATCAGCTTTGGGTCCAACTGACTTTAAAAGGATTTTGGTAAGTCTGGGCAAAGGAACAAAAGGAAATTTATATCAGTGCTGAAAATTGGTTATGCATTTGTAATTTCTTCTGGTCTGTTTAGACTTTTCATTAGGACACTAATATATTCTTTTTCCAAAAAAGAAAAAAATTGAGTTAAATTTTGAAATGTAAACATTACAGACAAAGAAATAGCTTCCATTCAGTCTGTGGTAATTTAAAATTGGCGCTCTATATTTGCGACATTTCATTCCTGTTTCTTCTCATTTGAGTCTGTGAATTACCCCTGAGGCACTGGAGTATTCATGTATCCTTGGTTACTTTTGTTATTTTAGAGGAAGTACACTGATGCTACCAGGAAAAAATATTGCTAGAGAGCTAGTAACAGAGAAATGAAGAAATATTTCAAACAATTCCAGGGGCAAATGGAAGCTTTATTATTGGTAAAGTCTTTTTGATACTAAAAGTTCCAGTGTCAAGCTTGGGAGTTTTAATCAAAACATTTAGGCTACATGTATAATATTTATATAAATCATAGGCTCTGCTAGACGCAAGGGAGGATATAGGGAGCTAGTGGTATTGGCTGCCTAGGAAGCCTGCTATGTATGGGGACAATGGTATAGAAGAAACCTATGGTAGCATTGGAGTATGAAGACAGAAAATGTTTACATTTGCTGAGTCGATATAGCAGAAGTAAAGGACAGAGTTTGCCAATAAGATAGATCAAGGCACAGAAAGACAAAAAATCAAGTTGATGTGAATATTTAAAATAAAGAAACATTTCATTTCAATGATTCTAAGTAGGACCCCTGTACATTTTAAGCCTTAGCTTCCCATTAAATTTTTTTAAAAAATCCGTGGAACCACACCACAAAAACAGTGAACCATAAATTAATCTATGGAACATAATTAACAGTACAATTATAAAAATGTACTATAATCAATTGTAACAAATATTCTTCATCAAAGCAAGGTGCTAAAAATAGGGTGGTATATGGGATTCCTGTATTTTATGCATGATTTTTTTTGTAAACCCATAACTTCTCTAATAAAGAAAAAAATAATAAAATAAAATAAAACAAACATCTTGACCTATCCTGGTCAAGATGGCAGAGTGAGAAGTTCCAGGGCTTGATCCCCCCACAGGAGCTTTGAACAATCAGCATGAACAAGCAGAGACATCTTTATCAAAGTTCTAGAAAACAGTTAAAGGACTGCTGTAACACGGCAACTGCTGAATTAAGAAAAAGGCCATTTAAAAGTAGGAACTCTGGGCATCCTGGCTGGTCCTCTCCAACCCATCACTGGCTCACTGTGGATCTGAAACTGTTCCCAATGCAGATCCTTGGTCCCAGTCCCAGAGAGAGCAGAATAACCCTTGTGCACATACTGGGAGCGTGTTTGTCTAGCCCAATCTGTCAGGTGGCCGAAGAGAATTGCTTTACCAGAACTTGCCCTGTGTGTAGAAGTCAGCTCACTTTCTGTGTGTAGAAGGCAGCTCACCATAGACTTATAGAACACTGTGGGAGAGCAGTCAAGTGGTTGCTTGGGGCAAGGGGTTACTGGTCATAGAGTAAACTGCTCAGGACAATGAGGAAACTGTTTCCTGGGGAAGACAGGAGGTTCCTATCTATGTCTGGGGGAATTCCTAGGGAGAAATGCACAGTCCAAGATAAGGTCCAGTGCAGAAAGCATCAGAAAGGAGGCCCTTCCTTCAGCCTGGAGCTATTCTGTAAACCCATTGTATGCATAAACTCTGAAAGAAAGCACTTGTGCACATCAACCTGCAAAG
>JAQZBX010045382.1:5466-21162 GCA_029593785.1 Cabassous unicinctus | reverse complement strand
AAAAAAAAAGTAAAAAGCAAAAATCTTAGAAAACAGCAAGTTGTGTTACTGTTATGGTACCTGGCACCATTTTTTATTAGCTTCTCAATCATCATCTGGAAAGAAAATCTTTTAGAATAACGTCATTAAAAACAGGTCTGATATAGCACAGTCACTACTATGTATCATAAAGCAGGTACAAGATATTTTACTTTCACAGAGGTATGATACAGTATTGTCCTACACCTATAATACTAGAGGATACAATTAAAAAGGCATTATTTGAGACTTGATTCTACTTTTCCAGCAGAGGGCCCAAAGGATGATATGACACAACTCTGGTAAAGAAATGTACCAAGATAGGATTTTCTTTAATTAATGATATAGTTCTAAGGACATTGCTCTTCATGAACATCAGCTAAAAACCATAAAAAACAAAAACAAAACAAAACAAAAAATACTGGATTCATATAAGATGATGGAGTGGAGGCAAGCAGGATTCAACCTACTAGTATTTTACCAAATCTGTCATGTTTGAATGGTGAGAGTTCCATGGAGGAAAGGATAGGCCAAGTAGCAATTCAAAGCTTCAGGCCACAACCATAACACAGCATCATTTCAAACAGAAGCAATAGCCAAACACTGCCCTTTTGAAGATATTCAAGGATGGAGACATCAATATTTAATCATCTGTTCACTCACCCAGGAAGAAGGGGAGATGATCAGTCATTGTATTTTGATTGTGTTCAACTAAATCACTGTTACAAAAATAGCAAGCTTCCAGAATAAAAAATAAGGCTCCTTTATCCAGCACCAGTTATCTTCAGTTCTTCATCACCAAGCCTACAAACACTATAACCATATCCAAAGAACATAAGGGAGCAAAGAAACCACATCTGATGTATTAGCTGGGATCACCACACTGTTCAGGCTGAGCTATTCCTCTGCGATTATTTTCCTAATATTCTGGAATTTTTATCTAGCCATAGGATTTTAGTTCTAAATTATATGCACTCAAGGAATATGTGCACATATTTGTAAATAAGTTCTAACTGAAGATGTGTGGCCATGGACAGAGCGTAGGTTATATAGTAAGGGGCAAGCTTGCAAAGCTTCATTGTTACCGGTATGTTGGGAGGTTTTTAACTGTTTCAATCTCTTTACTTGGTATTGATCTGTTAAGATCATCTATTTCTTCTTGTGTCAGATTAGTAACTTGTGTGTTTCTAGGAATTTGTCAGTTTCATCTAGGTTATCTAATTTGTTGGCATATAGATGTTCATGGTATCCTTTTTTTTTTTGAATGGTGTCAGGCACATGGTATTCTTTTATAATCCTTTTTACTTCTGTGGGGTTGGTAGTAATGTCCTCTCTTTCATTTCTGATTTTAGTTATTTGTGACCTGTCCTGGTTTTAGTCTTTTGTGGGCCCCAGAAAATCCCTGCTGTTAAAGCAAACTCATCCCTGTGCCTGTAAACACATTGTAAATGGGACCCTTTGATTTGATTCACTTAAGGGCCATTGATTAGATTGTGGGACTCAGGGTGGGTCTTGATGCTCTTACTGGAGTCTCCTATAAACAGAGGACTAAAAAGCCGCAGACACAGAAGGAGAAAAGCCTCAGAGGCAGACAGGAATCTGGGAGAGAGAAAAGCCACAGATGGAATAGTGCAAAGCAGAACTAGCAACAAGGCCTGGAGGAGAGGGAAGAGCTGAGTGGATACTGCATTGTGCCTGATCACCCACACCTGAGCTAAGGGAGAAAGTGAGCCTGGAGGAGAAGGTGGAGATTGGCCGCCATTGTGTCTTGCCTCATGGCAAGAGTCCAGGATCACAAGCAGCTGACCCTTGGTGAGACATCTCTTGATGATGCTTTAATTTGGACATTTTCACAGCTTCAGAACTGTAAGATTTTAACCTAATAAATTCCCATTGTAAAGGCCAACCCATTTCTGGTATATTGCAGTGATAGTTTTTAGCAAACTAAAACATGACCTCTCTCCTTTTTTCTTGGTCAGTGTAGCAAAAGGTTTGCCAATTATTTTGAACTCTTCAAAGCACCAACTTTGGTTTGTTGTTTCTCTCTATTGTTTTTTTTTTTTTTTTTTTTTTTTTTTTTTTTTTTTTTTTTTTAATTCTCTTTCATTTATGTCTGCTGTAATCTCTGCTATTTCCTTCCTTCTGTTCATTTTGGGTTTAATTTGTTTTTCTTTTTCTAGTTATGCCAGTTTTGAGATTAGGTCTCTGGTTTGAGATCTTTCTTCTTTTTTAATGTAAGCATTTAGAGCTATAAATTTCCCTCTAAGCACTGCCTTCTCTGCATCCCATAAGTTTTGGTATGTTGTATTTTTATTTTCATTCACCTCAAGATGTTTCCTAATTTAATTTCCACATACTTGTGATTTTTTTCCTTTTCTCCCTCTGTTACTGATTTCTAGCTATATTCCATTGTGATTGGAGAAGATACATTGTATGATTTCAGTACTTTTAAAGGTATTGAGACTTGTTTTGTGACCTAAGATGTGGTCTGTCCTGGAGAATGATCCATGTGTGCTCAAGGAGAATGTATATTCTGATGTTGTTAGATGAAGTGGTCTATATATGTCTGTTAGGTCTAGCCAGTTTAGAGTATTGCTCTTTTATCTAGTTGTTCTATCCAGTATTAAAAGTGGTGTATTGAAGTCTTCTACTCTTAATGTAGAACCATCTATTTCTCCCTTCAAATATGTCAATATTTGCTTCATATATTTTTGGTGCTGCTGTTAGGTGCATGTTTATTTTTAACTTTTAGGTCTTCTTGTTAAATTGACCCCTTTATCAGTATATAATGACCTTTTTTTGTCCCACATAACAGTTTTTGAGTTGAAGTCTCTTTTATCTGATAGATTAGCTACCCTCAGCTCTCTTTTGGCTACCATTTTCATAATGTATTTCTTCCATCCTTTCAGTTTCAACATACTTGTGTCTTTGAATTTATCACAGGTCTCTTGTAAACAGCATATACTTGGGTCATGCTTTTATTTTTTAATCCATTCTGCCAATCTCTGCCTTTTTACTGGAGAGTTTAATGCCTTTACATTTAAAGTCATTACTGATATGCAGGGCTTTCTTCTGCCATTTTCCTATTTGGTCTTCGTAAGTGTTATACCTTTTTTGTCGCTTCTTTCTACCATTAATGCCTACTTTCATATTTATTTGATTTTTTTGTAGGGTACCATTTTGCATTCCTTCTCATTTCCTTCTGTGTATATTTTCTTTGTGGTTACTGTGGGGCTTAAATTTAACATCCTAAAGCTAAAACAATCACATTTGATTTAATATCAACTTAACTTCAATAGCATACACATCACATACACTATTTCTATACCACTTTGTTCCCCCACCTTTTTTTTGGTACTTGTTACAAATTATGCCTTTATGTCCAAAACTACAGATTTATCATTCCTTTTTATGCATTTGCATTTTAGGACCTGTAAGAAATAAAAAGTGGAGTTAATGCCAAAAAATACAGTACAATAGTACTGTCATTTATAATTAGCTATATAATTACCTTAACCAGAGATCTTTATTTCTTTATGTCACTCAATCCAATGTCTAGAGTCCTTTCCTTTCAGTCTGAAGAACTCCCTTTAGCATTGCTTGTAGGGTAGGTCTAATGGTGATGAACTCCTTTAGCTTTTGTTTATCTGGAAATGTCTTACTCTTTCCCTTATTTTTGAAAGACAGTCTTGCTGTATATTAAATTCTTGGTTGGCAATTGTTTTCTTTCAGCACTTTAAATATTTCCTCCCACTGCCTTCTTGCCTCCATGGTTTCTGATAGGAAATCAGTGCTTAACCTTATTAGGACTCCCTTTCTACATAACACGTTGCTTTTCTCTTGTAGCTTTCAGAACTCTTTCCTTGTCCTTGACAATCAACAGTTTGACTACTATGTATCTGGGCATACTTCTCTGTGTGTTTATCCTGTTTGAAGTTCACTGAGCTTCTTGCATGTGTATATTCTTTTGTTGATTCTCTAAAGTCTTTCATTAAATTTGAGAAGTTTTCTATCATTATTTCTTTGAATATGCCCTTTTTCTTTTCCTTCTGGGATACCCATAATGCCTTTATTGTTATGCTTGTTCCTGTCTCACAGGCTTCTTAAGTTCTGTTCACTTTTTTCTTTTTTTTTTCTTTTTAATTTTTAAATAAACTTTAGATTACATAAATGTTACATAAAAAATATGTTCACTTTTCTCATTCTTTTTTTTTTTTCTTCTCAGCCTGAATAATTTCAATTGTCTTGTCTTGGCATTTAGTGATTCTTTATTCTGCCAACTCTAATCTGGTGTTCACACCCTCTAGGAAACTTTCATTTCATTTATTATTAATTTTCAACTCCAGCATTTCTCTTTGGTTCCATTTTAAAATTTCTGTCTCTTTACTGAGATTCTCATATTGTTCATTCATTGCTTTCTTGATATCTATTAGTTCTTCCTCTGTGTTTTCCTCTTATTTGTTAGAGCATATTGAAGATCATTTTTTAAAAAAGTCTAGTTCAGTATGTGTAAAGTCTGGTCATCTTCATTTCCTTTTTATTTGTGTCTTGTAATCTTTTGTTGCACATTGTACATATTACTATTTAAAGTGTTAACTCTGGGATTCAGTCTCTGAGCTGTCTATTCCTTAAGTTTGTAACCAGATATTGATATGATAGAGAGTTCCTTGAGTGCCAGGAGGTCAAAAAAACAAACAAATCAATGTAAAAAAACAACTTTCACAGTCTTTGCAAATTGGCTCTGCATTGGCTAGTGCTCCCCTTCAGAGTTTAGCCCTCCTATCAAGAAGATAAACCTGAGGCAAATATGAAATGCAGGGTCCTCTCCATCTTTTCTGAACCTGCACTGTTTTAGCTGTATCCCATAAATTTTGCATCATACAATTTTACAGGTTTTGACAAAATGCATAAATGGCCTGTATCTGTCATTACAATATCATGTAGAACAATTCCAATGTCCTAAAAATGCCCTATGTTCCACCTATTCTTCCCTCCCCTTCCCCTCAGAACCTCTGGTAACCACTATCTTTAAACCATTGTTACAAGTTCTTTTATTACAATAATAAGTCTATTTTTGGTCCTCTCTTATGTTTGTTCATTCCTCAGTCTTGAGGAGTTTAGGATGGTGATGCCCACTCTACTTCAGATTAAGAGGGGACTTAGATCTTATGGGGCAGATGTAAGAAACTGTTTTGCTTGTAGTTGTAGATAACTCTTTGTTTTTTGGGATGGGGGTTATCCACCATCATCATTTTTTAGTTGTTCTGGGCAAGTCTGATAAACTGGAGAGCAGCTGTTGGCTGCAACTCTGCTGAGATTCAGGACTCAACCAGCATATGAACAGACTAAAGATTTAAGTCTCTGGGACATATATACATACATACATACATACATATATATATATATATATAATGGGTAAAGTGCTAATTATAGGTTCAAATAAAAGTGGTAGAAGAATCATGTGTAGGGAAATTATAAATGAGTCTAACTCTGTTACATTGGGGAAATAGGTTATCATATATTTCAAGGTAAGGCCCACCGATGGGGTGCTAATTTCATGAGGTTGTGTGCCTTGCCTGTAGCATCTGGGTATTTCTAGAAATCCGGGTATTTCTAGAGCCCTCTGGAGCACCCCTGTTTGAGGCTTTGTCCATATAAATTTGACGACTGGCTTTTCCATTTTTGCAAAGAAGGTTGTTTGTTGGAATTTTGATTGGGATTGCATTGAATCTGAAATTGCTTTGAGTAGAATTGACATCTTAACAATATTTAGTCTTCCAATCCATGAACATGGAATGTCCTTCCATTTATTTAGGTCTTCTTTGATTTCTTTTAGCAATGTTTTCTAGTTTTCTGTGTACAAGTCCTTTATATTCTTGGTTAGATTTATTCCTAGATATTTGATTCTTTTAGTTGCTCTTGTAAATGGAATTTTTTTCTGATTTCTTCAGATTATTCATTACTAATATATAAAAACAGTATTGATTTTTGCATGTTGCTCTTCTACCTTGCTATTTTGCTGAATTCATTTATTAATTCCAGTAGCTTTGTTGTGGATTTTTAAGGATTTTCTGCGTATAGAATCATGTCATCTCAAATGGGGAAAATTTCAGTTCTTCCTTTCTAATTAGGATTTTATTTCTTTTTCTTGCCAAATTACTCTGGCTAGAATTTCCCAGTACAATGTTGAATAAGAGTGGTGGCAGCTGTCATCCTTGTCTTATTTCTGATCTTAGAAGGAAAGCATTCAGTCTTTCACCATTGAGTATGATGTTAGCTGTGAGTTTTTTTTTTTTTTTTAATATACATGTCCTTGATAATTTTGAGGTAGTTTCCTTCTACTCCTAGTTTTCTATGTGATTTTATCAAGAAGGGGTGGTTGATTTGCCAAATGTCTTTTATGTGTCAATTGAAATGAGCATGCAGGTTTTTTCCCTTCATTCTTTTAATGTGGATTAATGCATTAATTAATTTTCTTATGTTGAACCACCCTTTCATACCTCAGATAAATCCCACTTGATCATGATGTATAATTCTGTTGGATTCGGTTTGCCAGTATTTTGTTGAAGATTTCTGCACCTGTGTTCATAGGGATATTGGTCTGTAGTTTTCTTTACTTGTGGTGTCTTTCTCTGGCCTTGGTATGGGGGTGATTTTGGCCTCATAGAATGAGTTAGGTAGTGTTCCCTCCTCTTCAATTTGTGGAAGACTTCGAGCAGAATAGGTGTTAATTCTTCTCGGAATGTTTTGTAAAATTCACCAGGGAAGCCATCTGTTCCTGGGCTTTGCTTTGTTAGGAGATTTTTGATAACCAAGTCAATCTCTTTACCTAGGTATTGGTTTGTTGAAAAACAAGCAAGCTTTAGTCAGGTGGTATGGGTGGGGTTTCAGGATTTAGAAACAGTATGTACAAAGATCAAGAGGCAGTTGTAGCATAGATATGGTTGGAGTTGAACTAGATAATATTTCCCACCTTCTTTAACAAGAAAGACCGTGTGTCATTCTCTTCCAAGGGTAGAATGTATTTAACTGTGAAATCTTCTTAAATTGGGACTGAAAAAAATGGGGTACCTACAAAGTCAAATCAACCAGATGTCATGGCCCTGTATGCCCAGGAGTCTCTGGGAAAGGATATGAACCAATGCACACATGGTTGTGAGGAAGGGTAAGCTGGAAAAGACTAAGGTCAAATGTCATGTAATCTGGTGCATTCTATGTCCTAAATTTTCCTGAAGGAAACTGGATTCTTAAACTTTCCTTGAAGGGAAAATATTGTCACATAATAGAAAGAACCTAAACTATGGAGTGTGTCAGACCTAAGTTCAAACCCTAGTTTTATCACTTCTACTGCTAAGACAAGTTCCCTAGCCTCTCTGTCTTAGTTTGCCTAGATTCCAGGACAAACACCACACACTGGTTGGCTTAACAGGAATTTGTTAACTTACAGTTTAGGAGGCTAGAAGTCCAAAATCAAGGCATCGGGAAGGCTGTGCTTTCTCTGGGGAGTCGGTGGCATTCAGGTGCTGGCTTGCCACAATCCTTGGGGTTCCCTGGCTTGTGTCACTGACTCCTGTCACATAGCCATATCTCTCCCCTTGTATATGCTCTTCTGGTTTCCAATTATTTCTGGTTTCTGGATCCTCTCTGTGGCTTTCTCTGATTTACTGCATCCAAATTTCTTCTGCTTATAAAGGACTCTGCAATATGGATTAAGGCTCACCCTGATTCATAACATCTTCAAAAGGTCTTATTTGCAAATGAGTTTCACTCCCACAGGTAAGAAGATTAAGCTTAAGAACATGTGTTTTGTTGGGGTACATAATTAAATCTGCCACACTCTCTGAATCTCAATACCCCTCCCTCTAAAACAGGGACATTAATGACCTCAGAGAGATTTTGTCAGGATTAATCGAAAATGGAAAATGTCTAGCTGCTAACTAGGCTGTGTTCAATAAATAAATATCAGTTCCCTTTTCTTCTCTGGTGCTGTTATACCTATTCCCACAATTAATGTGGGAGAAACCTAGTCATCTCTCCTAGGAGAAGTATAATTATTAAATTAAGGCTGTTCTTTGCTTTTGAATAGGTGACTCCAGGGGGAAAATCATCACTGTTGAACTTTTACATAATCCTGGAAAGGGCAGTGTCTGAGTCTACCTTTAAATGGGAATGGGATATGTGCTTGGTTGGTGGGGAGATCATAGCGTATCATTTTACTGCAGAACATGGTCTTTATACTTTCTGGATCTGTCCCTGACAGCAGGAACACTCAGGTGCTTCCTGGGCTGAGTTTACTTTGGAATACAGCCAATCTTGCCTGACTCAGCTTTCTGTTACTCTGCAAATAACCAGTTCAGTACCCTTCCCTCCTCTCCAAGGAGCTTATTAGTAATAGAAGGCAGGAGATGCACAAGGTACGGTGTTGAAAGTCCTCGTTGCCCAGAGGCTGATGTGACAGTGGCCGGAGTCATGAGTTTCATTTGAGGACTATCCCTGTTTTAACAGGAGCATGAGAGTCTCTCAGTAACTCTGTAGCCCATCACTCTGCTCCAAGTCTGACAATCACAGCTGTTGTTATTTACTCTGGAAGTGGATGCTTGGAACAACATGGTTGGAAGGAGTAAGATCAGAATAGGAGTCTGAACCTTGCTCTGTCATGTCTTCACCACGATAAGGAGCAAAACTACCATGAACAAGAACTCCTTCACCACCAAGCTTAGTTTGCTTCCTAGAGATAAGCTCAGTCCTGCTGTTATTTTTTTCATGTGGGCATATTATATACAAGACTATGCTAGGTACTGAGGAAATAATAAAATGAATAAGAAATGATCCCTAACCTCAAGTCATTTTTAATCTAGCAAGAGAGCTGTACATGTGTGAAAGATTATTTGTCACGAGACATATTGATAGCAATCCTTGAGGGTAAAGGATGGAAAGTGAATAACTCTCACCAGAGGATCTGAGAAGACTTGACAGAGTGGGTGACATTTAAGCTTGGCCTTTTTTAAATTGCTTTTTACAAACTGTCTTGAGAATTAAGCAGGCTTACTGGAATCCTGAATTAAAGACTCGATGATATCTAGGCAAAATTCCATTTTATCTCAATATCTAACAAAGAAGAATGGCCTCTGAGTCTTGGGTTCTAGTTCAAGTTCTGCTATGAACTTACTCTGTGATCTCAAGCAAGACACATACTGTGTTGTTTGGAGCTATGTATCCCAGATAAACATGTTCTTAACCTTAATCCATTCCTATGGGTGTGAACCCTTATAAAGAGGATCTCCTTTGGGCCACACCTTAACTGGTGTAGGTCTTAAGCCTATTACTGAAGTCCTTAGAGGGAAGGACACAGAGAGGAAGCCACTGGAAGCAGCCAGAAGCTGGAAGTCAGTGGAACTGAGAAGCCAGGTGAGATCACCATGTGCCCTGCCACGTGAAAGAAAAGTCAAGGACTAAGCCCCAGAATGCCACAGTCTCCTGGGCTAAAGCATCACCTTGATGATAGCTTTATTTTGAACTTCTAGCCTCAAAGCCATGAACCAATAAATTCCCATTGTTTAAGTCAACCCATTGCATGGCGTTTACTTTAACAGCCAGGAAACTAAACCACATACCCTTTTGGGATCATAATTTCCTCATTTGTTAAGTAGACAGTTTGGAAGAGGTAAATTCCATAGCCCTTCCTAGTTCTGAAATCCTTTTCTGTCTTTACTCCTAAATAATATATCACAAAAATGAAATGCAGGAATTAAAGCAAAGTTCAATCATGGTAAAAGAAGTGTGGATATAAGGTTATAAATATACCTACAAAGAAGCAAGTTATCAATTGCCACTCCAGCATACATTCGAGTAAAAGGGGCATCTCTGGACTTGAAAGTCTCTTTCATTTTTCAAGCAACAAGGAAAAAGCTTATATAATACAATATATTTTTCAGTGATTAAGACTATCCTCAAGCCAAAGACCAGCCAAGCCAAAGGATATATTTAATTCGGAATTCTCTTTCTGGAGACTCAAAGGCAATAATAATCTACCAGAGTGAAAGATCTCTCCAGAGTCAGGGAGGCAAATTTTCAAGATGCCAGGCCACTAAGGAACATTTCTCTGAGGCCCAGGCTTTCTGCTTTGTCCAATTCTTAGAAAAAGTGCTCAGATGTACAAATTCTTCCCTCCTTTCCTCCCTTCTCCCCTACCACCCCCTCTCCTCCTTTCCCCTTCCCTGCACCAGTATTGATGTAAGATGGATGCTCATCCTTCCACTTCACACCACAATCCTTTCTGTCACACCCAAGCTCCAACTCCTATTTCCCATAGACTAGTTTTTTAATGCCCTCATCATTACCCTCAAACCTGAGTTCATACAACTCTGCGCAAACCTTTCCTCCTGATTCATTACAAAATTGAGACTGTGAGGCATGAGTCAACTCAATTTCCTATTTTCCCCCTACAAATTCTTCTCTTCAGATTCATTCTTCCTCTTACAGGCCAGTGCTCCACCTATGTTTTTTTTAAATCAATTTTATTGATACATATTAATAAAGCATACAATCCATCTAAAGTGTACAATCAGTGGCATTTGGTATAATCACATAGTCCACCTATGTTTTTTTTTCCACCTATGTTTTTGATCATATCCTCTGAGACTTAGTTCCATCAATCACAAACCTCTATCACCCTTTACTGCCTTTTGTCCCTTAGACTCTAAACAGGATCAAGATTTTTTCATACAAAATAACAAAAGAAAAAAAATGCTTTGACTGTGGATCTCTTAAGGACCACCCTGAGCCTCTCTTCCTATTTAATATTTCAAACAGAAAAATAGTATATTGAATGTATTTAAGTATGCAGAATAATTTAACAACTGTGTTCCATCACCCAGCTTAAGAAATAGAACATTATCAACATACTTGGAGCTTCCTGTTTATCCCTCCCTGTTGGCTTTCCCCTAAATAGTAGCCATCATCCTGAATTATGTGCTTATCATTTCCTTGCTTGTGTCTTATTAAATATATTATGCATCTCCAAACAACATATCATTCGGTTTTGCAAGATTTTAAACTTCATATATATATTGTTAGACCACGTGGCTCTTTTCCTCGCTATCTCCCCTAGTCAACAGCTAATGAAAACCTTTGATATTAGGTTTATTTACAGATAATTCCAAATAATTTCTAATATTAAAAATTATTTGAGAAGTCATTAATTAGTGCACTCATTACCACTTAAATGAAGCTTTTTTTGGTATAGAAAGGGATTTTGTTGGTTTTGTGTAATTCATTCAAACACTCAAAATCAACTAAGGTGGAGAGCAGGTGCAGCTCAGTGGTTTGAGCACCTGCTTCCCAAGTACAAGGTCCCAGGTTCAATCCCCAGTACCTCCTTAAAAAAAAAAAGTGAAAAAATTAAAATCAGCTAAGGTGCTTGAAAAAACCTATAAAGACACTTGTCTCCACTGACTCTTCCCTTTTCACCATTACTCTGCATTTGTTCTCATAAATGACTTCCACGTGGTTAAATCCAATGGAAATGTTAAAAATCTCACCTTAATTGACCTCTCTTCTGTTCTTGCTGTTACTCTGAAGTTGACATTGTCAACTAGTTACTTAGACACTTGTCTGAAATCATCTACTCCCTTTGGCTCCCTTTGGCTTTCAGGAGAGATCCTGGCTCTTTTCATCTTCTGTGATGGTCCCTCTCCATCTCCTTCAAGGAAACCTCTTCCTTTGCCTGTCTCTTAAAAAGTAGCCATCTCTGGGCCATTGTTCTTTTTATTTATCCTCTTGCAAGAACTCATACACTCCCATAAGTTTATCACTTGCATGCTGTTGACTCCCATAAGTTTATCTCTAGCCCTGACCTCTTCCCTACGCTTCAGACTCATATATCCAACAATCTGCAAATAGACACACACACACATAAACACATGGATGTTTTTTAGACACTTCAAGTCAACGTGTCCAAAACTGAATTCACCATCTCCCCCACCAAATCGGCTTCTCTTCTATATCACAAACTCGGGTAAAGACTCAACATCTAGTCACTCATAAAGCCAGAATCCTGAGAGTCACCCTAGACTCCTCTTCCCTCCCCATGCCTTGCAGTGTCCCAGCTCTCCAAGAAACTCAAAAGTCCTGCTGATTTTGCTGCCCTAGATTTTCTGGTGTTGTCCTTTCCTATTTCTATAGCCAGTGCCTTATTTAGGCTGTCATTTCCTTTGCCTGGACTACTGCAATGCCTCTAGCCCCACCCTCCATAAAGTCTACTTCCACCTGCAGCCTGAGTCATTTACCTAAAACCCATGGCCTAGCACAGATCTTGACATAAAATAAGAGTTCTTGTACTAGACTGAACTGAGGCCACCTAGACTTAATAATGAATCATGAGGATGCACTCTCCTAAATACATTCATTGGTAAAGTTGCTTTTTCATATAATTTTTAGAGCTAGATGAGTCTTTAAAAGCCACCTAGTATGATGCCTCTCAGACTTGTGTATGGGATAATGCCTCCCGCTCAAAGGATAGCTGAAACCACAAGGCAAACATGGTACATCATGCTGGAGAATCAATTTCACTTAAAGATGTTGAGAAAACAATTTTCATGTCAAAACAGAGATGTAATTTGGGGTAGCATACTATTTTTTTTTTTTTTTTTAGCATTAAAAGAAACTTCCACTTATACCAGGCCATTCGTAGCCAAGCTTCCAGGTCCTTGGGAGTATAAGTTCTATTGTTAGTGGTAATGTTTGAAAAGGACTAATCATTATTTTATACTGTATTTTAGTTCTTATTCTAGAGCCTCACATATAAAAATAAACAGCTTCAGTGAGACCAAAGCATAGGAACTATCTCAGGAACAGCCAGAAGAGAGAGACTTTCATTGTAGGCCTGGGTTAGGTTTGAAGGGAGTCTGCCTGATAGGAAGGGTAAGTATTCTGGAATTAGCACAACACAGTGTTTTGTAAAAAACATACCAGATAGTAGATAAAAATATGGGGGATGAGGCAGAAGGATAACATTAGAACAGATCAGAGAAGGTTTGCATCAAAGTGGGGGCTCGATCAAAGAAAGGAAGTGAAGGGCAGTACAAGCAAGGCATGGAACATGAGGCAAGAAAAGAACCCAAATAGAACCGTGGTTAAAGATAGGACTAGGTATAGGGGTTAGTTGTGAAGAAGAGGGGAGGGAGGATAAGAAAATTGGCAGCGCTGGGACAACAGAATAGGTCATGTAAGGCGAACTTGTGAAGTGATGACCAGGGAAATAATTACATCTTCAGTAAAGTGATGTGATGGTTAGGCTAATGTGTCAACTCGGCCAGGTAATGGTGCCCAGTTGTCTGGTCTAGGAAGCAGTGGGCTAACTGTAATCCAAGGACATTTCATGGACTTTAATCATCAGTGAGTTGATTGCATAGATGGCTCGTTACATCTACAATCAACTGAGGAGATTGCTGTCAGCCTCATCCAACCAGCTGAAGGCCTTAAAAGGAGAAGTGATTTCAGCATTCAGAGAGAGAATCCCCATCTCTACTTCAGATAGCCAGTGTCTCCATGGGAATTCAACAAGGACTGAATCTGAGTCCCTGGCTTGCATCCTGCCCTATGGAATTTGGACCTGTGCATCCCCACAGTCATGTGAGACAATTTTATAAAATCTCATACTATTTACAGATATAGCCTGTCATTTCTCTTTCCCTAGAGAACCCTGACTAATACAGGTATTTCACTCTTGGAAATGCTACCTATAGCCTTGGTCATTAGAGATCTTCCAAGTCTGTTTTCTTTGAACTGTTCCACACCACCAAATTTGAGAATGAGGTAGCATCATCCAAGACCAAGTAACATAAAAAGATAGAAGAGGAAACAAGAAATAGCAAGGGCACAAGTAAGAAGAGCTTGTTTAAAGTGGATAATGGAATCAATTTAATTCAATGAACACTTATCAAGTGTCTGCTATACATAAGGCATTGTTCTAGGTGCTGGAGGAACAGAGATAAGAAGACTGGGCCCCAGCCTATAAGTCTTTCTTTGGAGGTGCCTGAGAAGGAAAAACAGCAGTAGAAAATCCAGTGTTTGATGGCTAGGCTTTCCAATTAACCTGGACTTATTCCTGTAATACATATTATCTGGTCCCTTAAGGTGATCTAAAACTATCCCAGTCAAAGGAAAAAAAAAAAAAGTGACAAGTCTGCCACAAATTTTGATTATCACTGTCATGCTGTGTAAGGGGGGAAAATGGCATGGATTTAGAGAATGACCTTCAAGGGCAGAAATTCTCTTCCAAATTCTATAACCAGGACATTCTGTAGAGGTATTAGGAAAATATTTCCCCAATATAACTCCTTAAAGAAAAATACTACACTAATTCTTCTACCTTTCCATCTTAATTAAATTTTCTTCTAAGATTAGTTTTGTCTGATAAGACAAAAACCTACATAATATGGAGCTTCCCCATAGGCTCTAATTTACTCAGGGTCAATAAATACTTCATTTTAGGTGGGTAATGAATATTTTGCAAATGGTTATTTCAGAACAATTATTTGTATATGTGTTCGAAGAACATTCATTACCTTTATTATTTATCTATTTATTTTGAATTTTTATATTTTTCTTTATTAAAGAAGTTGTGGGTTTACAAAACAATCATGCATAGAATACAGGATTCCCATATTATTTTTTATTTTTTAATAGAAAATATAGTCTCCATGTAAGCCACCTGATCCTCCCACACTGCTGATAGAAGAAAATGCACAGAGGAGCACCAGGTACTTTAGGTGGGGGCAGGGCAAAGAACAAAGTTCAGATTTTGAATCTTGGATTAGCACATATCCATCTTACAATAGTCTCTAATTAAACAAACTGTGTAACAAATCAAAATGCAAGGGATCAGGAATCAGAATGCATCAAGTTCTTAACAGCATCATAAGAAGGTAGAAGAAAACGGAGCAATGCTCTCAAAGTTCTGGGAGAAACTTATTTCCAACTTAATATCCTATACCCAGCCAAACTATCAATCATGGAATAAAAATGGCATTTTAAATGTGCCAGGTCTCTGAAAGCTTACCTTCCTTCAGGTGACAACCAGATTGTGTAGGGTCTGAATCTTTTATAATTTTGGGAGGCCTATTTAAGAAAAACAATGTAAAATTACAAATATAAAAATTGATTGTGAAAGCGAATATTTCTTTAGAATGAGATAAGAAATCACAACAAAGCAGGCCATGAGGTTCAGGCTCTTTCTTTTAGGATCTCTTTAGAAAATTTACCCTGAATACTTCTTGAAAAACCCAGGCTTTTCCTCTCCACTCAGGACAACTTGCAGCAATTCACTGTATTCACAGGGGCTCATGAGCTTCGTCAGCTTCAGGATGAACCTGCTTCTGCCTCCATGCACCCTTTCTCAGAAAACTATGCTCCAGCAAAACCAAGGAAGGAGAAGACATGGAATCCAAGAAATGGGAATCCAGTACAGGAAGACAGAGGGAGCACATTCCCAATAATGTTCTGGAATGATTGTCTCAGCCCTGGATTTCTCACCTCCAAACTTAGTTACCTGAGAAAACAAAGTCCTTACTCATTTAAGCTAGTGTGGTAGGGTTTCTGTCATTTGTAGATGAAGGAAATCTTATAGCATCACATTCTTGTTCATAAATTCATTTAACAATTATTGACCTTTTTTTT